>JAAGEH010000195.1:748846-767260 GCA_011751065.1 Lasiurus cinereus | reverse complement strand
GCGGGCGAGACCGCTCGTTCCTCAGAGCCCCGCGGGCTAGCCCCGCGCCGCGGCTGCTGCTGAGTGCGCCCGGTGACGGATGGGGCGAACATGTTTGCTAAAGCGGTATTTACACGTGTGTGGCAGCCTCTGCGGCATTTCCCGGCCGCCTGGGAAGGACTCACGCGCGTAAGAAATCATGCAAAGAGAGGCTTCTGCTTGGCACAGCCCGTGGCGCAGGATACGCGGAGGGTGGGGGTGCCGAGCCGCCCCCTCTCACGTCCCTTCCCCATCCCGAGGCCCGGGGTCTTCCACCCCACGATGGCCAGGCTGGCTGGGGAGGGGGGGCTGTCCCAGGCCCCTGTCACCACAGCTCCCTAGACTGCAGATACAGAGCATCCCCCCTCCCCTTGCCACGCCATCAGAAGTCAGGGCTCGAGGCTGGGGCTGCAGAGACAGGGGGGCTGCAGAGACAGGGGGGCTGCAGAGACAGGGGGGCTGCAGAGACAGGGGCAGCTGCGTTTGCCGCAGTGAAACAGGCGGGGCGGGCCGGGGGTGGGGGGGTGGCGGGCGGCGATGGGGGGAGGAGGACATGTCTGACCCAGCCCGGCTGAGAGTAAACAAACCCCAAATTCAGAGAGAGGGGCCTTTGTGCTCGGGGCCGAGGAAGTTCACTTCGGTGAAAAAGGCAGCACACAAGCCGCCTGCCTGCCCCGCACAAAGCCCGCCTTCAGCCGCGCTTTCTGTGAAATGTGGGAGCCGGGCCGCGCCAGGGGTTCTTCCAGGAATTATGAACCTCTGGAGACTGTGACCACTGTTCCTTCCGAGCCGCCCCTGCCAAAGCCTATAAAACACGAGCCCGAAAAATCTGCCTGACATTTTATCCAGATTTATAAAGAAAAAATAAAAGGGAGCGAGCCCCCAACTCTGCAGGAGGAGGCGCTGAGAGCCAGCAGGGCAGCCGCCCCCCCCCCTTCCTGGCCCCCGGGGGGTGGGAGGAGGCCGCGTCTCCCCGAGGGCTAAGGCAGGGGGGTCTACACTGGGGCTGGGGGCTTCCATGCCCGCTCACATTGTCTCTGGGCCTTTTCTGTCTCCTCGGAGGGGCTCTGAAAGGGGCCGCCTGTCTCGGGGGGTGGGGGGGAGAGAGGGGGGCAGCGTTTGGGGAGGGGACGGCGCAGGCGGGGCTGCTGGTTTTTGCGGGACGTGGCGCGCTGGTGGATCCCTCCTTTTTGCGGGTTTTGCCTGAGAGCCCCTGGGAGGTTTGGACTCCTGTTTGGCACAGCGGGAAACTGAGGCACGGGGCGTCTATCGGGCTTAAGAGGACAGGCAGCTCGACGTCAGGTCAACACGGCCTGCCTCCCAGGGTGCTTCTGCCTCTGCCCCCGCCTCCCCACGACCCCCGGCGGGTAAATCCTCTCCCCACAGGGCGAGGCGCACCTGGCATCCTAGCCCTCCACACCAAAGCCGGTGTTCTTTCTAGAACATTCCACCGTCCCTAAGGTACAAAAGCAACACTTGCAACCCTGTCCATTCCCCCGGAGCTGCCACCGACGCCCCAGCTGGTGGCCCTGTTGTCACATGCGAGGATGTGTCTCCCATCCCGGGACCAGTCCCGTTTCCCTCGGGGCGGGAGGGGGGGCCACTTCCAGGCTGAAATTCAGCCCGGAAAACCTGCCACTCGCACTCACCGTGTGAGATGCTACTACCCTCCATCTGTGGACCCCCGGTTCTGGGGCACAGCGCCCATGGCTGCCAGGCAGGGCGGGGGGGCAGTGTGGGGCAGTAGGGGTGCCAGCCCGGGCACCGCCCCAGGCATGTGTGTGTGCAGTTCGACGGCGTTGTGAGCACTCACCGCGCCGCGGGGCGCACGGCTCCGACCTCCGACACTCTGCCCTCGCAGGGAACAATGTGAGGCGGCTTCCAGGGACGGGGTGTCAGATCCGGGCCGGGCGGGGGCCGGCCGCCCTGGACAGGGACAAAGGAGAGGGGCTGATTAACATGGAGCCAGTTTCCCGAATCCCAGAAAAATGCAAAACACTGTCTGGGGCCGCGAAGACCCGTCAATGGGGCATTACAATCCCGGGGACCACGCTTTGAGGGACTGGTGAATGCCTTTGGTCCGCAAGACGGAGGAGAAAGGCGGGGGGGAGGAGCGGGGATTTGGGGGGCTGCAGCAGCAAGCCCAGGGAAAACCGGGGGACGGGGGGTGGGGGAGGGGGGCACGGGGCTGGGTAGCTTCCAGCCAGACCCTACAGCAGGGTCGTACGTGCCAGGCTAAGGCTCTTGGACCGCGTCCCAGCAGCTCCGGGAAGTCAGATGGAGGGCTTAAAGCAAACAGTGATAAGGTCAAAATGGCATTTTAGAAAAGACCACTCGGTGAAAATAAACTTTGCGAACTGTGCAGCCCAGCGACCCCACCTCTGAGAACTGGGGGGGAGGTGGGGGGAGAAGGGGGAGGGAGAGCAGCCCTGTTTACAGATGTAGCCGCAGCCGCCCTCCCTGCGGGGTCATTCACAACGACCCCAAACGACAGCCAACGGGACCCACGTAGACGCTTCTGTCGCGCGCGCGGGCTGCAGTTGAGTGGAATCGCGTTAATTAAAGCGGGGTTCCTGGCCCGCCCCCCGTTTATCTGTGCCAGAAGCGCTTGCATTGTATGTATTCGTGTTTGTTTGTTTCCTCCTCTCTTACAACAAGCGCCCGGGAACCCGTGGGCCACCCCCACGACGGCCCTAAGCTACTGTGCGTGCACACGCGTGCCCACTCACATGCACACACACACACATGCACACACACACGCCAGTGCAAACAAGGCTGGGGTTTCCGACAGGAGAGGAGGGTCTGCTCAGCCGGGGTGGCGCGCAGACCCCGGAATGTTAAACAGCCTCTTAAAAGGCATGAGAGCGCCAGACCCTTTGTCTCCGGACGGACCCCCGTGTTTCGCGCCGGCCTGGATCCATCCGGATCTTTTGTTCACAGACACGTTCTGCGCACTGGCCGGGGCACGTCCCTGTTTTATGCTAATGTCGGCATCCACGTATTCCTCTGTGATAACGCCATAAACGCCCGGAGCCCGCTCCCCAAATCCACACATTCGCAATTACTCACACCTGCCTCCACTCCCCGTCCCCCCCCCGGGGGGGAGGACTGACTGATCGGCGGTTAAAGACACTCCGGGAGCCCCCCGTGGTGTGGGTCTGAGGCGCTGGCGTCGATCTGATCTTTATCATCCCCGAGCAGAGCCCCGTGTGAAGAAAAACGACCTGCGCGGGAAGGAAGCGCGCGGGATGAGACGGTTAATGCGGAAATATAAAGAAAGCCGGGCACTTCGCAGTTCAATCTCTCTCCCTATGCAAATGCCCGGGGAAATATCTGCAGCCATAACCACCCGCAAACCCGCAAGAGCAGCAGCAGCCGTGGAGGGGTGGGGGTGCGGGGAGCTGCGGTGGAGGGGGTGGGGGGCGTGTGCTTTGGCGGGGAGCGTCCCTTCCCAGCAACGCGTGGATGAATTACCCAGGCGTTTCTCCCCTAATGAAAACCCTCATGTTTGGGAGGGGGGGCGGGGGGGGTGATTTTCAAACACAAAAGGGAGGACCTTTGGGCTGAGGGAACAGAAGGGCCCGTGTATCCCCAAAATAAGTTCTGCAGACCCCGGGGTTCATTGTATCCCAAAGATCACCCGCTTTCTCATTTCCTCGGCTCTGAAGCTGGAGCCCGGGGCCTTTGAGCGGCAGGTCGGTGACAGGCAGCCGGCAGGTGTCCGCCTCCTGCAGGCTGTGCCTCCTCCCCCCACCGGCCCCGAGGCCCCCCCAGAGGCGGCCAGCGGGGGTCTGCAGTGCACCCCCTGGGGAGGAGGTTTTCCTCCGCGGTCTCTCAGGGGCCCTGAAAGCCCATGCCCTGGCCCGTGTCCCCGCGATGAGCTCACTGGAACATGAATGTGACATGAGATCGGCCGGGGAGGGGGAGACGGGGGGCCTCGGGGGAGCAGCAAGCACGCAGCTCACAGGCGTCAACAGCCGAAGGGCTGGCTGGCTGGGTCCCCCGACAGCCCGGTCCCCACGCAGGACCCACAGCGGCCACGTTTCCCACCCCAGAGGGGACAGGGCTGAAGGACACGGGTATTCCTACCAGCTCAGTTTTAGGAGAATGGGGGCCAGCCTGGCAGGTCTGTGCCCGCTTCGTGTCCGCTGGGGGACAGGGCACCCCCCCATCTCAAACATGAGGCTGCAGGCGCCCCCATGATCTACAGATCACAGCGCAGACTGAGGCCCGAGACCCCCAAGGACACAACACGCAGCCAGCTTTGAACCCAAAGGACACTCAGCCCTCCTGCATCTGCACATGAGCAAGCACTAGGTTCACCGGGCGGTCCCTCCTCCTCCTCCTCAAAAGAGGGGCGCCTTCTAGAACGTTCCCCCCGCTCTGTCCGGCAGGGGCCCGTGTTTGACCGTGGCTTTGCGCAGAGGAGAGGGGAGAGCGGGTAAACCGGTGCTCTGCCCAGGGACTAGCTGCCTATGACAGCGTTTTATTCCGGGAGAGGCCGGCCCAGGGTCTGAGAGCATCGTCCAGGCGCAAAGCATCTTTATAACCAACAGAAATAAAGGGCCCCACCCGGAGGGAAGGTACCTGTGCCACCTGCACACCGGGGCGATGCGCCGTGAAGACGGCCAGCTCCTCCCCCGGAGATCTAGGCCCTGTCAATCAAGTTGTTAGCTGATGCCAGCGAAGGCCTGGGGGACCCAGGGCTGACCCTCCTGATCCCTCTCCCCCGTGTCTCCCCTCTGGCTTCCACATAAATGGGAAGGGCTTTCACGAGGCCAGTTAGAGAGGGGACAGAGCCACCTGAAGTAGGAATCATGTGTACGTGCTGCGTGCCGAGCGTTGTGTGTTATTCCGCTGAAGGCAGCCAGGCAACACTTGAAACAGGAGGAGGGGGACCGAGGGTCACTGGTTCAAGGTCACTCACTCCTCCCAGAGGATCATGCCCTCCCTGCCCCCGTGCAGACCCCCCATCAATCACAGCTGTCAGCACCTTTTCGTATCAGAGTGAGTGATTTTAAACTCCTCCCGTGGTCGCCTAGGACAGGCAGAGGAGTGGCAGGATTCGGGGTGTTCCCCCGTATTATTTTACGGCTGTAGGGTCCCACCTCCCCCAGGCCCCTGCCTCCCCAGAAAGATGGCCAGCGGAGCAGGGCGGGCGTACATACCTGTTCCGCCGGGAGGTCGGCACCGAGGCCCTCGCACCAAGCGCCCTGGGTAGCTGTGCCGCACGCCGGCCGCAGGAGCCCGCCGACTCGCTGCCCTCCAGGGGGCAGCGAGCCTCGCTGTAGGACCAAAGGCTCACGTTAGTTCCATTCTGAAGGGTCCCCTGATCTACAGGTTGTTCAAACATATCAATCAGGGAAAATCAATCCTCTCAGACCTTAGATTCGATCCCAGGCCAGGCATCTGCTCCCTTCCCACAGAAAGCCGCCGCCTCGCCGCCCGCCACCTGGGAGGAAGGAGAGATTACTCATGGGTCCAGCCGGGACGCGCCCACCTGTGCCAGCCTCCCCTCCCTCCTCCTCTTCTCCTTCTCCTCCTCTTCCTACTTCTCCCCCTCCTCCTCTTCTTCCTCCTCCCCCTCCTCCTCTTCTCCCTTCTCCTCCTCTTCCTCCTTCTCCCCCTCCTCCTCCTCTTCTTCCTCCTTCTCCTCCTGCTTCCTCTCCTCTTCTTCCTCCTTTTCCTCCTCCTCCTCCTCCCCCTCCTCTTCCTCCTCCCTCTCCTCTTCTTCCTCCTTCCCCTCTTTCTTCTCCTCTCCCTCCTCCTCTTCTTCCTCCTTCTCCTTCTCCTCCCCCTCCTCTTCTTCCTCCTTTTCCTTCTACTCCTCCTCCACCTCTCCCTCCTTCTCCTCCTCCTCCTCCCCCTCCTCCTCCTTCTCTTCTTCCTCCTTTTCCTTCTTCTCCTCCTCCCTCTCCTCCTCTTCTTCCTCCCTCTCCTCCTTCTACTCCTCCTCCCCCTCCTTCTCTTCTTCCTCCTTCTCCTTCTACTCCTCCTCCTCCACCTCTCCCTCCTTCTCCTCCTCAGGCCCCACTGCTACCAGCAGCCCTACTGTGTGCTGAGGGAGGGTGGGGAAACACTATGAGGCCCAACTCACATCCACTCTGAAGTACATTTGCCAGAGAGAAAACTGAGGGTCCCCCAAGAACGGAGAGCTGGGCATTGAGTGCCAGGGCGGCCCTCCACTGGAGTGGCTCGAGATGTGGCCTGGGCTCCAGACCCCCCTCTGGAAAATGGGGAGAAGCAAGGTAACACCTTCGTGGGCGGTGATACCGAGTAAGAGAATTAAAACAGTGTCCTGGCCAGGTGGGTGTGGCTCCGTGATTGAGCATCAACCCATGAACACAGACAGGGCACATGCCATGTTACAGACTCAATCCCCAATAGGGGGCGTGCAGGAGGCGGCTAAAGAGATAGATGTCTCAAGCTAGCCCTCTCACCTCCTCCTCCTCCTCCTCTCTCTAAAGTCAATAAAAACACATTGGGGCAGGGAGCACACATCGTAAGCACTCAAGCAATCAATCCCACGGGAAGACCCGAATGCAGCCACGTGGGGGGAAAGGGAGGGTCGTGATGTAGTCACGCGAGAACTGGTCCACTTACAAATGGTAAAACTGTCCTGTGGGAAATGCATGCTGGTCACACAGCCCAGATGTGCATATTAAAGACAACATTTATCCAATAACTTTCTAGAAAGAAGCGTCGGTTCCTGTCCACCAGACGGGAGCCCACCCACCCGCTGACTACAGTGACCACTTGCATCAAAGGTAAGACGCGGGCCGGAGGTCCCATGCTGACCTCCCCCCAGGCGCCTGAGGGAAGAGGGGGTGGGCATTTTTTTGGGGGGGGAGAGGATGGGCATTTAGGGGGTGCGCCGGGCATGAGGAAGAAAGGTTAAAGGGTTCGTTGGGTACTCAATATCTCTGCTGAAATACTCGGGGTGGCTATAATTAGCAGGTCCTGGGCCAGCTGTCCTGTCCCTCCACCGACAACCAAATTAGCCAAAAGGAATTGGGAGTGACCCCCCTGAGCTTGCCAGCCAGATAGAGGCCGGCACTGAGACCCCCCCCTCCTCTGGTCTGGCCTCCCATTGGACTTCGAGGCTGATCGTGGTGACCATGGACTAAATAAACTAGCCCTTTCTGGCCCTAACAACCTGTTGGGGTCCCCCAATGGCCACTGCTCGCCCCTTGAGGGGTGTCTGCTATCGCCCCCTCCCTCCATCAGGGGAGAGGGGAAAGCTGGGGTTTGGAATGCTGCCCTGGGCCTGCTACACCCCTGAATTTCATGCTGGAAAGCGGGGAATGCGCCACGGGGTAAGGAAAGCAGTCGGTAAGGGACTGCGTGGTGAGGATCCGGTCTGACACCCGGCAGATGCTCAGGAAACATTCGTTTGCACCAAAAAATCGAATGACCTCTGTCCGCACATCACATGCCTCCTGCCTCAGCACAGCCCGCCCCTCCCCAGCCTCATCACTTAGCGCCAGGGGGTTCAACAGTCGCTCCCCCCTGCACTGGGTTCACGCCTTGCCAAGGCAGGCCGGGGAAGCAATGAAAGGCGGCCCATGTGTGAGAAGGCTCCGATGCCCGTCCGCTGCCATGACAGCGCGTGTGTCGTGCGCAAAGTAGGGACACGGGAGGCCTCGAGAAGAAGCAGGCCCTTCCGGCTCCGTGTGTAACTGGGGACCCCGAGCCTGGCCTCCGCCCCTCCCACGGGCGCCCCGCTCCTCACCTGCAGCTCCTGGCCCCCAGAGACACCCCAGATTCTACCGAAGCCCCTCCCGCTCGCTAGAGGAAACCCCCCAGCCGGTGCTCTCCACAGGGGCTCTGAGGCGGGGGCCTCTCACTGAATGACACAGAAGGGACCCCCTGTTTTTAAGAATCGAGGCAGGGTGGGTGCGGTCCCAGAGTTCCACCTGCTCTGCCGAACCCCTCCCTTCACCAGAGCCCCCCAAGGTCGCCCTGGCCGCACCTCTCAGGACCCCAAAGCCACAGGTGCACGGTGAGAAGACCCCGTCCCCGCCCTCCTCGCAGATGCGGGGAAACTGAGGGCCCCCCTGGACGCGGGCGCGGGGCCCGGCTGGCAGCTGGCGGGCACCTTCCCCTCCCCACTCGCCTTGAAAGGCAACAGCAGCCCTGGGAGCAGCTCATTGGCCCGGGCGCTGCGGGCAGCTCGAGAGGACTCCCTCGGTGACCCCTCTCCCCGCCCCTCCCGCGGGCAACGCGCTCCCCCTCCCCGGGTTATTCTGGGGAGAGTGATCCAGCTACCCCCTGCAACTGCCAATCAAGGAGGAGGGGGGGCAGGGACTTGGCTGCAGGAACACGGCTGGGTCCAGGGCACTACCCTTCACCTTGAGGGGTGGTGAGGGGCTTCAGGGACCCTTTCCAAGAGGCACCCCCCCCTTCTGACCCAAGCCCGGGTTTGGGGTTGGAAGAGAGGCTTTGGGGGCAATCCCAGCTCTGCCCGAGCTCACTGTGTCCCCAGTCACCGTGCCTGCCCTTCCAGAGCCTCAGTTTCCCTGATGAAGTCCAAGGCGCAGGGGGGCCTGACAGTCACAAACCCAGGGGGGCGGGGGGCGGAGAGGCTGGCGGCTCTGGGTCAAGGTGAGGAAGCTTTCCCGTCTCTGAGGCCCCGGTGGGCTCTAGCCATCAGCCAGGCCGCCACCGCCTGGGCCAGGCAGGGGGCCGGCAGGGAGGCGCCCCAGCGTGAGTTGTGCCAGCCCAGCTGCCCTCCGCGGGGGCCACAGTCCACTGGGACCCTGCGCCCCCTCCCAACTAGGAAGGTAGATGCGGAGTGGCCACAGCCCCCGGTCCCCTCCAAACCCAGATGGCTCTGGGTACGTCCTAGAGGCTGACACCCCCCACCCCTCCTGGCAGCCCAGAGAGCCGGAGTCCCCTGGGAAGGTGGGGGTCGAAGAGGCCAGACAAGGGGAGCACGGAACAGGGAGTCCCCGTCCCCCTCTTCTCCCTCCGCCCCTCACGTCCACCATCTCCACCTTCCTCGCAGCAACTGGGCCTGCGGCCCTCCTCCCGTGTTCTCACCTCTCCCCTAATTCCTCCGCCCCCCGCTCTTACCCCGCTCCCAGATCTCCTCTCCTCTCCTCTTCCACGCTATTTTTAAAGTCAGATTCCCTTTACTGTACAAGGGAGCTGACCGGCAGAGGTATGTGCCGAGGGATTGGCCCTCGCCCCCACCCCCCCACACCCAACCCTTCATAGACCCACGTTGGCCGCCGCGACCCAATGGGCCACTTGCTGGGAGGCAAGCCGGGAGCTGTCCTGAACCAGAAGGCTCTGGGCACGCCAGGCGGTGAGGCTGGGGTGTCTGTCTGTGGGTGCCGGGGGTCGGGGGTCTGACTCAAGGATCCCCAACCAGGTGAACCAGGTGCACTCAATCCTGACTTGGGATTGGGATAGGAAATGAGAATTGCCAAATCCGTCGATTTTTTATTTATTTATTTTTGTAAATCCTCCTGGGGCTTGAGACCTCAACATCTAGATGAAGCGACATTCGTCGTAAGATTGAGAGGCCAGAGCAGGGCCAGGGCAGCTGGCGGCGGCCTGGGGGGATAGGTGAGAGGAGAACGAACCCCCACCTTCTGAAATGACGGCCCAAAGGCCTCGCCAAAGGATGGACAGCTGAGCTCAGGGAACCCCGAAAGGATACGCTCTCCAGGGATGGAAGGAAGGGAGACCTTCCCGAGGCCCTGCCCCCCCCAAACCCCACGCTCACCTCCAAGCAGCATGGCAGGGAACTGCAAGGGCGTGGTCCCACCTCCTTGCTGGTGACAGACATCCAGCAAGGCGAGGCCGCCTCCATTTCTTTATGCCCAGGATCCATGCCCGTCCTAGAAAAAAGAATCAGGACATGCCGCTGTATGATTAACGCACTGAACACAGAGGCGGCAGCTTACAAACACGCAAAGGCCCGGGGGTAACAACACGGAGGTGCGTTTGGGGGCAAGAAGGAGGAAACCAAGGCTTCCTGGGAAGTCTGAGGAGGAACGGGGGCTAGAGCTGAGGCTTTGTACCCCAAGTAAGGAAGAGCGACGTGAGGATCGTTCCGATCAGCGAGGGTGCAGTGCCATTTTCATTGCGCGTTTGGGCCTTTGGGGTTTTGTGCGGGGGACGTGACATAAGGGAAGGTTTTTCCACGGAGAACAAAGCGTAAATCAGCACCTGGCTCAGATGGGCAGGTGCTTTGTCCGTGATGGAGAAACTTGACCAGATTTTAAAGCAGGACTTTGAGGAACAGATTCGGGGGTTTAGAGGGAAGGAATCTGGACTTGATTTTGAGAAGTGAAGAAGGGTTTGGGCGCCGGCCAAAGGGTTTTAAGAAATGCGACGGCGAGGATTTTGCTTGGGGGAGAGCTAGTCTGCAGATAAACACGCTAGAATGTATTGGAAGGCTAATGGCTGCAGACTCTCACATTATAGGCGACGAGGAGCCATTGGAAATCACAACATGAAAGGGAACAGCCGCAAATGCAGGCATCATGCTAAAAACATTTGGACTTTATGGGTCGCGGGGATGCTAATGTCTGACTGTGCGAGCATGCCAAGAAAGCTTGATTGATGTTGGCACCAAAGCCGAGAGATTTCAATGAGGGGATTCCCATGATCAACATTGGGAGTATGCAAAAATATTTGGAATTTATTTCCAGGCACTGACACGATTAGATTCTTCCACACGCCTAGAAATCTGATTTTAGCCAATAAAGGTCTAAGAGAGGGACACCAGGATATTTTGATTTTGTAGTTGATAAACAGTAGGCAGTGAAATTATGAAATAAAATTCACATTTTATGCTAAGGACTTGGCCTCTTCTTCCATAATTCCGCAACCGAGAGAGGCAGTATGTGAGTTTAAGGCAGAGTTACAGGATCCGGCTTTATATACTGTGCGAGGAAGTGTGAATTTTATTTTAAGGGATGACAAGATCGAATTTTTACAGCATGCTAATAAGTTTGGAGTTAAGCCAATCAAGGCTTTAAAAGAATGACGGGGTGAGATTTAGGGTTTTTTTAATAGACGGGTCTGAAGATAAATCACATGGTACAGACGTTGCATTTTATGTTAAGTAGTTGGGACTTTATGTTACAAGGCAATGGAGAAAGCTTGAAAAGTTTCAAATTGAGTTACATGACCAAACTTATGCATTTCAGCAGCGCGGCAAAAGTAGATTTTTATGATAAAGATAATATGATCAGATTTTTATCACACGCCCAGGAGATGAGATTTCATGTGAGAGTTGAAGGCATTTGAGCATTTCATTTTAGGGCGGAGTATGATCTCATTTTGAACCCTCGATGCAGAGGCGCTGGGATGTTAGCCAATATAGTGTTTTAAGGAGTGACTGATAAAGAGTTTTGTCTCCAGGGGAATTTGCTGGCAAAACAAATTTTATGCTAAGGTGTCTGGATTTGATGAACCAGATAATAAATGAGCAGGGACAGCTCAGAGGAGGCACACTTTGGCACAAGTGCATCTGCTAAGTAGTTCATGCTGAGGAACCGTACCATGCACAGCAAGTCATGGATAGGCAGGGCGGGGCTCATGTGAAGGTCATATGACTGAATTCCCATAGCATGCAAAGAGGTTTAGACACCATTTGGAAGAATGACAGGATCGCATTTTTGTGCCTCCTAAGGAATTTGGATTTGGGCCATTAAGAACTCTTAAAAGGCCATGGCGAAATTTCTGTGTTTGATAAGAGCTGTGTGCCTAGAAATTATAAAATGTTTATTTTATTCCTCAAGGAGTTCGGATGTTGTCTTAAAGGTGATTAAGAAATATTATAGGCTTTTGCAGAGAAGTTACAGGACCCAATTAAAGTATCTCGCAAGGGAGTGTGACCTTTTATTTTGAGAAATGACATGGGCAAATTTCTGTATCATGTTTAAAAGTTTGGAATTAAGTCAATGAAGAGTTTAAAAAGTAGGTAGGTAAGATTTGGGGTTCTATATCCATCAGATTGCAAATAAATTACATGGTAAAAAAATTTTGTTGCAAGTGATTGAAATTTCATATTTTATAAACAGTGAAAAAAAAACATTTGCAACTTTTAAATAGAGAAGTTATGAGATAATTTTTATGCATCTTGTTAAAAGTTTAAGCTTTGATAGTAAAAGGATTATTAAGATGAGGTTTTTGATGACGCACTGAGGATATTAGACTTTAGATTGAGGAAGAGAAAGCTGAAGGGCTTAATCAATTATATCATCAAATTTGTAAATATATTAATAATTGTAGACTTTATATTAAAGAGGGGGTATATAACTAGTTTTTAAATCATCTTGCTAAGGAGCTTGAATTTTAGCCAAGTTTTAAAAACTTTGATATACTAAAATTTTAATTAATTAAAATTTTAAATATTACAATGTTCAATATTAATAATAGGAAACATAGATATTTTAAATTTTAATCAGCTTAAATTTATATTAGCCAATGGTTTTAAGACATATGAGATTTTAACTTTTATTAATTTTTTTATTTGAAATAATAGCCAATGAATAGTTTTAAGTGTTTTTAGTGAGATGCTGAGGTTTTATATTTTAACTTTTACATTTTAGCCAATTTTAAACTTTAGCCAAAAAAAGGGTTTTATGGGTCTTAAGAGACATACTGAGATTTTTATTTCTAATAGAAAATTAGGTGAATTACTTAGTCAAATTTAGTATTTCAATTAGAACTTTATATGAGAGACTTGGAATTTTAGAGTAACACATAGCTTATAGGACCTTTTATGAAGAGAAAATAAGTTAATTTATGCAAGGCATTCTGTGTATGTTGCTATGATGGAGGTGCTGATGGTGATGGAGGTGGAGGTGAATTACTTAGTCAAATTTAGTATTTCAATTAGAACTTTATATGAGAGACTTGGAATTTTAGAATAACACATCGCTTATAGGACTTTTTATGAAGAGAAAATAAGTTAATTTATGCAAGGTATTCTGTGTATGTTGCTATGATGGAGGTGCTAATGGTGATGGAGGTGCTGATGGTGATAGAGGTGCTGATGGTGATGGAGGTGCTGATGGTGATGGAGATGCTGATGATGATGGAGATGCTAATGATGATGAAGAAGATGGTGATGAGATTTTATGCTAAAAAAGTGTAATGTCTACCTTGAGAAATAGGATGATCAGAATTTTCTATTATTCTATGGCCTTAACATTTTAGACAGAAAATGATTATTGGGGAATGTGTGTGTCGGGAATTTTATGCGAAAAGATTTGGACTTAATCATGTAGACAGTCAATAAACCACAAAAGTTTTCATGGGAGGTCCTGTGGGATCAAATTTAACTGACATGCTAACAACGATTGATGTAAACGAAGTAATTTCGAGAAGCAGCCGATCAGCATTCTGTGTCTCGTTGGATGGTTTGGACGGGAGGCGAGGAAGAAGAGCATGGATGTTTCCTTTTAATGGAGAAACCCAAGAAGTCACCAAAGGTGTTAACGCAAATAAAAAGCAGTAACCGCAGCGCTGACCTACTGAGCGTCCACAACTCCGTCTGCTGCGTCCCAGCAGAGAAGAAATGTGCCACCAACACATGGCGGGAAGTTCCGTCTCGGCCCACTGAACACACCATGACTGGACTGTCCAAAGTCCGCGCCAAGACGACCAGACGTCCGAGATACCTCCCACCTCTGCTCCTCACACTCAACATCAGCTCCCCTGGATTCGCTCCTATGTTAGGGGGGAACCCATTAGCAGCAGAGAGGGTATGTCTGCTGGAGTAAAGGGGTCAGCCCTACCCAGTAAGACGGGAGGGGGCGGAGGGCGGGGAGTGGGGGAAGAGATCAAGTCCGTAACGTTTTGTACGTGTGGAACCGAGGCCAAATGTTGGACGTTCCCGAACCCCAGACCGAGAGGGCAGTCCAGGAAAAGGAGGGACTTTCGGCGGGGTGGGGAGATGACGGGCAAGTGTCCTCAGCAGCTCTGCGTGGAGGACAACACAGCCTTGCAAGTGGATGAAAGAGAGGAAGAGAAATGAGCCCCCAAAAAATCCGAATGAGGATCACCTCGCAACGTGCACGTCTCCGGCACCTCCTCGTTGTTTTCTAAATGTTTATGTTACAAATAAAACCCAGAATCCAGAGTCTCTATCTGGCGCGCACCCCAACCCCCACCCCCACACGCACACAATTCCCGCTTTGAATTTAGGGGAGGAAAGAAGGCTCTTTGGCGGTGGGGCCAGCTGACAGGGGAGTGGCCAGGGGCCCACGTTCTCCGCTCCCCCTGAGCTTGTCCAATCGCAGACACCCCTGCTGGCGGCTCTGGTCTCACCCCAAAGCCCAGCGTGCTCAGAGCTGGCTGCGGGTGGCACTGACATGTGAGCTCAGTGGCTTTCGGTGACCACAGGAGAGAAAGAGCATCGACCAGACACGGTGCCAGGGTGGAAGGAAGCGGCCAGGGTGTTCTGCCAGGTGCCTGCCCGCGATGGTGCTCTGGGCCCATCACCCCACCAGATTTATGGGCTGTGAATTGCTTACAGCCGGGGGGGGGGGGGTGCGGGGGGAAGCAGAACAGCCAGCGAGGCAGAGGAAGCCTGGGAGAGAGCAGGCAAGAAGGTCAGGGCTTGACACACCCTCTCCCTGTGGGTAACACCACACAGAGGACCCAAGGCTTCTCCCCTGCATCTTCTCTGTCCTAACTGGCCCTGGGGAACCTGCCCCTGACCTCTTAAAAGACTCTAACCCACTGCCTTTCCTGCCCCCTCTCCCTGCCCCCCACCAGGTTCTGATCGCTCTGCTCCCAGTCACTGACTGGAAGCAAGACCACCTTACCAGTCTTCAGAGAACACTCCTGTCCGTCCGACGAAATGATAGAACCCTCTGAAGACTCATTTGAGACGATGATGGAGCTTAAGAATCCATCATCAAAACAAATGGAGTCCTCTGAGGGCTCATCCGGCACCACCATGGAGAGAGAAGGCGGAGCGGCGGCGGCGGCCGAGGCGGGGCCGGCCCAAGGCGCGGCGGGGGGGATGGGAGAGCTGCCCATTGACCTCCTCCAAGACATGGAGGAGCCATCCAGTGGCCGACTTAGCGAGACAAAGGATCCACCCAATGACCTACTCCAAGACCTGGAGGAGTCATACAAGGCTGCCGCTCAGGAAGAGGGGGGTCCCGTCGGTGAGGCGCCTAGGGAGATGGAAGAAGCATCGGTCAATGAGGGAGAGCCGGACGAAGAGGATGACGACACGGACCTAAGCGAAGACGACGACGACGACGACGAGGAGGAGGAGGAAGAGAAGCCGGGGGAGATGAAGTTAAGGGGCCGGGTCAGCTCCTTCACCTCGATGTACTTCTGGATGCAAGACCTCAAGGAGCAGCAGAAAATCGCGATAGAGATCCTGATGAAAGCCATCAGGATGGGCCGCGTGCCGGACCCGCGGGTCTTCTCGGGCGACCGAAGAGATTACCCCGAGTTCTTCGTGCACTGCCACATGATCATACAAGGCTACCCGAGAAAGTTCCGCAGCGACCGCCGGCGCGTGCGCTTCATCATGCGGCACCTCTCGGACACGGCCCTCGAGTGGGCCCAGAAGCTGAAGCGCCAGAAGAGCCCCCTGCTGACCAACTACGCGGCCTTCATGGAGGCCATGACCAACACCTTCCACTACAAGGAGGAGCTGCGCGTGGCCGAGGACACCATGCTCAACATCGCGCAAGGCGACCGCGCCGCCATCGACTACATCAACGAGTTCCGCGACCTGGTACCCACCTTGGGCTGGCCCGACGAGGTCCTGCAGGCCCACCTGTGCCTGGGCCTCAACGAGGAGATCCGGCAGTATCTGTTCCAGCTGCCGCAGCCCGATTCGCTGGAGAGCCTCATGGCGCTGGTCCTGCAGATCGAAGAGAACCTGGCGGAGAGGAAGGCCTTGCTGAGGGTGCGGCCCGGCTCCCAGGCTCGCAGCCTCCCGCGCACGACCAGGAAGGACTCACCTGCCCCGGAGAAGTGGCCCGTCAGCAGCTGGCTGACCTACGAAATCCAACCCGACATCGACCGCAGGCACGTCTTCCTGCTGCTCATGGTGCGGGTGAACCCCTACCACAGCGTGGCGGTGCAGGCCCTGGTGGACTCCGGGGCCAGCTCCAACTTCATGGATGAGCGCTTCGCCCAGGAGCACTACGTGGAGCTGTTCGAGAAGCCCTACCCGCAGTCCATCCACACCATGGACGGCTCCCTGATCGGCAACGAGCCCGTGTGGCTGCACACCGAGCCGCTGGTGTGCTTCCACCAGAACCACCACGAGCTCATCGAATTCGACATCGTGCCGTCGCCCAACTTCTCCGTGGTCCTGGGCATCAACTGGCTCCGCGTCCACTCCCCCGACATCGACTGGGCCCGCGGCCGCTGCACCTTCCACTCGCCCTACTGCCTGAAGAATTGCTTCAGCCCGCTCCCACCAGCCACTACGCTCGAGAGACACGCCATAAGCCTGCTGCCCGGCCTGCTGCCCCAGTACTCCGACCTTGCCGACGTGTTCAACCCGAAGATAGCAGATGATGAGACTTCCGACCAGCCAAGCTCAGACGGATCCGATGATCTTTCTGAATCAGAGCCCTCTGAGCTTCAGCAGGCTGGAGACAGTGATCACAGCAGCAGCGACGGCGGCGACGACGACACGGACCCCTCTGGGGCTCCTCCGGAACCTGTGGGTGCCGGGGCGCAAGACACAGCCAAGCCGGGGGATGAAGAGGAGGCAGCGCAGGAGGCCAGACAGATCATTCCGGAGCTGTTCCAGCAGCTCCACGGGGCTACGTGGTTCACCAGGCTGGAGCTGCGGGGGATCGTGGTGGAGGACGGCCGCAGCAAGCAAGCGGAGGAGCAATGGAAAGCGGCCTTTGGGCTGGAGCTGCAGACGAGGGACAGCTACCAGCCCTTCGAGATCCGCGCGGACCCCGTCATCCCTCAGAGCGTGATGCTCTGCATCCTAAAGGACATGCTGGGCGACTTTGTGCTCTCCTACGGCAACGAGGTGGTCATCTACTCAATGAGCCAGGAGGCGCACCTCCGCCACATCCGCCAAGTCCTGGTGCGCTTCCGCCGTCACCACGTCTACTGCTCCCTGGACAGGAGCCTGTTCCACCAACACACCGTCGAGTTCATGGGCTTTGTCCTCACCCCCCGCGGGGTGAGGCTCAACAAGAGCGTCGTGAAGACCGTCAGGGACTACCCGATCCCTCTGTCTAAGGAGTCCCTGCACGCCCTGCTGGAACTCATGACCCCTTACTGCCACTTCGTGGAGCGCTTCGCGGCCATCGCCGAGCCCCTGCGCCGGCAGCTGCTGAGCCCCCGCCACTTCCACTGGGGCGACGAGGAGCAGGAGGCCCTCGAGAGCGTGAAGCGGGCTTTCCGCAAGGCGCCCCTCCTGCACCACCCCAAGCGCCACCGGCGCTTCTACTTGGACACGGGGGTCACCCTGACCTCCCTGCACGCCTCCCTCCTTCAGGTGGACGAGCAGAGCGGCAAACGCGTGTCCTGCGCTTTCTTCTCCCGGGACCTCTCCCGGGCGGAGGCCCGCGCCCCGCCGCTGCTGCTGAAGACGATCGCGATCAGGGCCGCCTTGGACGTGTGGTCCTGCTACCTGGAGAACACCGAGGAGCCCATCCTCATCCTTCTCAACTCGGAGGACCTCGCCTCGCTCAACAACGACAGGCTCACCGCCCTCCTCCCGGGCCAGTGGGCCAGCTTCTTCGGCCGCTTCCGCCTCGACGTCATGGAGAGGCCCGACCAGGACGGCGGCAGCTCGCCGCCGCCGCAGAACCCCCACCACCGGCCCCTGCGGGCCCACATCGCCACCAGGGCCCATCCGGCCGCCCGGGCCCGCCCGGCCGCCCGGGTCCGCACCGTCAGCCGGGCCCGCCTCGCCACCCGAGCCCGCGCGGCCGCCAGGGTCCGCGCCGCCGACACCCAGGCCCGCCATGCCACGCGAGCGCCGGCTGACGGCCGGGCCGACACTGCCACCCAGACCCAGGCCGTGCCCCGGGCCCACACTGCCATCCAGGCCCAGGCTCCGGCGGACGCCCGGGCCGACACTGCCACCCAGACCCCGCCGATCGGCCGGCCCCACGCCTCCGGCCGGGCCCACACCGGCACCCAGACGCCCCCCGTCAACCGGGCCCACATCGCCATCCAGGCGCAGGCCGACATCCAGGCCCGCAACGCGAACGGCGCCAACAACGCGGTCCGGGCCCGCCACAACAGCCAGGCCAACTCCGGCCCCTGGGCCCGCCCGTCCTTCCGGGTCCGCACGGCCACCCTGGCGCTCATCGACACCCAGGCCCGCCCGGCCACGCGAGACCACGCGGCCATCTGGGCCCACGCTGACACCCAGACCGGCACTGACACCCGGGCCGTCGCTGACACCCAGACCGGCAC
>JAAGEH010000195.1:722156-735997 GCA_011751065.1 Lasiurus cinereus | reverse complement strand
CGAATACAGCTATTAGTAATATTAATACTAGCGGTATTACTAATAGCGAATACAGCTATTAGTAATCCCCAGACCATGGCCCTGATGGCAGAAGCCCTCTGGAGGCAGCCTGCTGGAAAAGGATGGGCACAGGCTGTGGCAGGGGCTCGGTCGGGTAGACTAAGGCCTGGCCCTTGGGGTCCTGGTCAGTTCTAAGTAGAGGGAGGTGAGTTGCATCCTGGGTAATAACAGTTCCTAAGGGCGTGGCAGCAAGGGACTTTCCTCCTCGACCTATGGCCTTCTGATTCCGGGGCGCCCAGGCCCGCCATCTGTCAGGGGAGGGGCCCTCCTGATTACAGGAGGTTCATCCCAGACCTCGGGGACGCGCAGGTAAGTCCACCTAGCGCAGCCTCTACCCCTCTCCAAATCTAGGGTCCCCGCCCCCCTGACCTGGGGGACTGAGGAGCACACAGTCCACTGGCAGCCACACTCACGCCTTTCATGTGCAGCCAACACCAGGCAAACAGATAAAGTGCTTTGTAAAGTGCAGGTATAAAGGTAATATTCCACATCACCCTGCCAGCCCCGCCCCCACCCACTCCCGCCCCCACCCGCCCCTCCACTCCTCCCCCACCCCCCCTCCTCCCTCCCAGGAGGATCTGCCTATAGAGGCCCCTCAGCTGCAACACAGCTGACAGAGACCACTATGGGCCCCTCACTCAGACCACTCTGCACCCCCTGGAATTTGGTCTTTCCCACCATCGAATCAGTCTAGTAACTGTCTCCCTGGGGTGAAAGGGACCCCCCCTCCTCTGCAGACTAATCCAGTAACATGTGGCCTGAACTGGGCCTCACTCTCTGTGCCAATTAGCTGCTGTACTGCTCCCCACTGTGGTGCCCCACTCATCTGCCCAAGCCACCTCCACCCACCCATGGCTGGCTTCCCTGGAGGCCCTACCGAATAGCTGGGTGCCACAGCGGGGCGAAGGGTGCAACATGTCCCCTGAGCAGCACAGGGAGGGCAGTATTAGGAGCACTGCCTCCCGAGCGGCTGCTGTGAGGGGAGCTTGAGAGAAAGCTTTGCTCGGATGCCTGACCCCGCCACACGCCAGTCCACAGTTCGGTCATGGCGGCCACGGGTCAGGGTAAGGGAAAAATCGGGGAAAAATCATCCTCCTTTGGGGGGGGGGGGGGGGGGGGGAGTGCAGCCAGGGCATCTCCATGCTCTGTTTGCTTCCTAAAGGCTGACCTGGGGGTGTCAGTGAAACCTGAGGTCCAGCTTGGTCCCCTCTGGGAAGGAAGAAGGCCAGGACCTCCTCTTCCTCAGTCACCACCTCCCTGCCACTGGTCCATTTAGTCAAATGTCCCTCCAACCAGCAGGAGCAAGACAAAGTGAGTGGAGGGGGCGAGTCGGAGTCCAATCATGGCGGGGCCTGGTTCCCAGGAACCCCGGATGAAGTTCCTCCCAGAGCATCCTCGCGCCTGATGGTCTGGTCTTCTAGCCTGGCACTGGGTACCAGCAAAGCTACTCTGCCCGAGAGGGTGGGAGATCTGGAGCCGGCCACGCCTTCCTAGTTCTGCTCTCTTGCTGGATCACTGAAGGTGATCCACTCGGGCTTCCGGGGTCTTCCTGAATCTCAAAATCAGATGCAAGCTGTGATTTCATAGCTTCACCTCAGTGTCTCTCCATGACATTCTATGGCTTCTGAGCAATTCAGTGTCCTGGATCTTATTTCTCTAATTGTCATCTCTTTTCAACGAAGTAAAGAGTCTGATGTCAACCAGGTGCCTGAAGGAGCACAGCCATGGATGGTCAAGGTGCTCAGGGCAAGGTCCCAGATCTGACATCACGAACCATCCTTTCTCTCGGCCTCAGGGTCTTCATCTGTAAAATGGGGGAGTGAATGGGGGACCACTATGGGCCCTATGCTGAGAACATAGCAGCACCCTTTGGAATTTGACCTTTCCCCTCTTGGAGGGCAGGCTCTGAATTGCACTCCTCTCTGCAGCCAGAGTCTCCGCACAATGCCTCGCACACGCTCCCGACATCTTGGAGTTTGACGATCGATCTTCCTGGGAGGGACGGTGTCATAACCTCCAATCTGTCTGACTCAAGTCGGGGGATTCTGCCTGGTGATCTAGCATCTCCACCCAGCCCTCCTGCCACTACTGCAGTTCTGCTGGGAGCCTATCTCCCCGAAACTAATGGCTTCAGGGAGCAAATTTCACATGTTCTTCACAGGCACCACAAACCTGGCTCATCCGTTTTTGCATTTGGCTTCGAATTTGTTGTCGGGACTTCTAGGAAATCAGTAATGAGTGATTCTAGTAATTGTTTGTTCTTGGAACCCTCCTAAAAATAACTTGGTCAAATGAGGGTGGTGGGGGTGAGGCAGTCTCTAAAACATTTCTCCTGCATTCCATCTGAAGTCTTGAGTTCCAATTACTCATAAAAGTTCCTGTGTGCATAATTCCAAATTCTAATGAATTTCCAGGAAATATCACCAAAACGATGTTGGCATCGTCGAGATGTGCTCGTTTTGTTGTTTTTTTTTTGTTTTTTGTTGTTTTCAAAAACTCTTGCTTAGCTGCTCCCTTTCGTGCAGACAACAATTGCATAAAATACGTCCGTTTCTGGGATTTATTATTGGAGCTGTACCTTAATGGCATAACTGATGATATTGGATTTTCAGAACCATCAAATCTTGAGATTTCAGAGTCAGCATGCCCAGAATAATACCCAGCAGTCTCTCCTCGACACTTTCCATAGCTTCACCTCAGTGTCTATCCATGACATTCTATGGTTTCTGAGCAATTCAATGTCATGGATCTTATTTCTTTCACTGTCATCTCTTTTCAACTAAGTAAAGAGTCTGATGTCAACCAGGTTCCTGAAGGAGCACAGCTATGGTCAAGGTGCTCAGGGCAAGGTCCCAGCCTCAAGTACAGCTTCATCTGGAAAGCTGCCATCTTGTCCCCATGTTGTTGGGGAGCCTCCTTTGCCATCCATGCCATCTCCATGCCCATCATGATGGTCCAGCCCTGTCCCAGTCCCAATTCTCAATAAACTTCAGTTGCTGGAAAGAGGCAACCAGAGCTGATCAGCACGAAGACTTCAGCTTCACGCCGGGCAGGAGAGTGGGCGTTTAGCACCTTCCCCTGGCAGAGCAGCTAATCCGCAGAAATGAGCTTGGGTTACATTCTAGGTCCGGCCAACTTGGCAGCCCTGTGAGTCAAGGTTGGTATGTGGCCAGCGGTGAGTCTAGCACAATTAAAAGGCATGAAACCATACTTTGCTGCAGAGATCCACACCCATGGGCAGGCTTTGCAGGCAGTTCCTCGGACACAGTCCTTGATTTCTGCCACCATGCTCTTCCTAACACCCATCCTCCTGCCAGGAGTCCCCACTGCACATGTCTCCTTATGCATCTGGAACCCAGCTTCCCCCAGATTGAAATGCCACCTCCAATGATGCTAATGATGAGGGCCACAGTGTATGAGTGAAGGGCAGACTCTCTTCTGCCATCTTTGATCTCAAGTCAAACCTCAGCCACATCTACTCCTTCCCAGCAAGTTCATAGCTTTGAGGATTTCTCAGCAGTTCTGCATTGTCAAAACTTCTTTGGAGACTGGAGCTAGGATGTTGGTTCTAGAACATCAAGGGAACCCTCATCATGGACGTCTTAGCTTCATCAGAGGTCAGAGCTGAGGTCTGAGCCCTACAACATCAAGCAGAGCCATTATCATGGGCATCAAAGCTTCATCGGAGACTTGAACTGGAGTCTCAGTTCTGGAACATCAAGAGGGCCATTCATGAATGACATCTGAACTCAATCAGAGGCTGGAGCTGGGGCAGGTCTCAGATCTGGAACACCATGAGGGCCACTCATCATGGACATCTGAGCTCCATCAGAGGCTGGAATTCGATTTTCAGATCTGGAACATCAGGTAGACCCTTCATCATGGACATCTGAGCTTCATCAAAAGGTGGAGTTGGGGTCTCAGTTCTAGAACATCATGACTGCCATTCATCATGGACATCTGAGCTTCACTGGAGGCTGCAGCTGGGTCTCAGTTCTGAAACATTGAGATGGCCCCTCATCATAGACATTTGAGCTTCATAAAAGGCTGGAACTGGAGTCTCAGATCTGGAACATCAAGAGGGCCATTCAATGTTGACATCTGAACTCTGTCAGAGGCTGGAGCTGAGGTTCCAGATCGGGAAAATCATGAGGGCCATTCATCGTGGACATCTGATCTCGATCGGAGGCTGGAGTTGAAGCTGGAGTCTCAGATCTGGAACATCATTGGGGCCATTCATTGTGGACATCTAAGCTTCACTGGAGACTTGAGCTGGGTTATCAGATCTGAAACATCAAGGTGGCCACTCATCATGGACATTTGGGCTTCATCAGAGACTGGAGCTCCAGTATCAGTCCTGGAACATCAAGATGGCCACTCATCATTAACATCTGAGCTCCACTAAAAACTTGAGCGGGGAACTGAGTTCCAGAACATTGAGATGGCTACTCATCATAGACATTTAAGCTTCATCAGAGACTGGAGCTGGGTTCTCAGATCTTAAACATCATGAGGGCCGCTCATTGTGGACATGAGCTCCATCTGAGGCTGGACCGTGTGTTTCACATCTGGAACACGAAGAGGACCCTTCATCATGGACATCTGAACTTCATTGGAGGCTAGAACTGGGTTCTCAGTTCTGGAACATCAAGAGGGCCACTCATCATGAACATATGAGCTTCATTGGATGCTGGAGCTGCAGTCTCAGTTCTGGAACATCAAGTGGACCCTTCATCATGGACATCTGAGCTTCATCAGAAGCTGTAACTGGGTTCTCAGTTCTAGAACATCAAGAGGGCTACTCCTCATAGATATCTAAGTTTCATCAGAGGCTACAGCTGAGGTCTCAGTTCTGGAACATCAAGAGGGCCACTCATCAGAGACTGAAGATGGTTTCTCAGATCTGGAACCTTAGGAGGACCACTCATCATGGACATCTGAGCTTCATTGGAGACTTGAGCTGGGTTTTCAGTTCTGGAATATCAAGATGGCCACTCTTCAGAGGCTGGACCTGGAGTCTCATATCTGGAACACCAAGAGGACCACTCATCATGGACCTCTGAGCTCTTTCAGAGACTGGAGCTGGGTTTTCAGTTCTGGATCATCATGAGGCCACTCATCCTGGATCTCTGAGCTTCAGTAGAGGCTGGAACTATAGTCTCAGTTCTGGAACACCTAGGAGTCCCTCATTCTTAATGACTCAGCTTCGTCAGTGACTGCAGCTTTACCCATCACACACAGCACTCTTCTGGACTGTCTACCCTCTCTTGGTAGGGCATAGACTCATCTGTGTGGGACATATTCTGGAGGTTGTTTCCTCCTGATCTCACTGATGCCTGGACCATCACTCAGCACCATCCATGTATCCATTTCCATCAGGGACTGGGGTCAAGCCTTCTTGTCCGATAACCTGACAGTCTGAGCTGCCCTCGGTGGCCCTGCCATGGGGCAGAGGCGTATCTGAGGTTTGGCCTCTGCAGCGCCTACTCAGTCTCCATTTTGTGGAATGAGTGTTGGCTCAGGGTCACAGCCAGATTGTACCTGCTTGAGACTGTACCTGGCTGGCCATCCGTTCTAAAATGATAACTGCCTGACCAGCGGCCCCCTCCACCACCACAATGGGTGAGGAGGAAAAGGCCGGTAGCCCTGGGGGGAGCCCCTCTGAGGCTGCAGAAACCAGGACAGTAAGCTCAACTCAGACTCCCTCCACCATCTCTGCACATTCCTTTCTGGAAAGAACGCTGGCGTCCATTAGAAGAAGGGGGACCAGCCGGGTGGGTTCATCCAAAGGTCCATCAGTCCCAAAACCTCCACCAGGCCGGCCCCGCTTCAACACATCTTATCACCCTTGAGTGCCCGATGGGTAGGGGACAGGAGGGGACTGGAGCTGGCTCCCTGCCCCTCCCCACCCATCACACTGCCCAAAGAGAGACGCCCCAGTGAGAGGCACCTTTAACACTTACCCATCCTTATTAGTAGCACATCCATGACTGTGGTTGTTAAGGTACAAAGATACATTTATTGACAGCACAGAAGGGAGTGCCAAGCCCCAGGTCGGGCACTTCCAGACCACATCACAGGCTCCTCACAACAACCCTGTGAGGTAGGTTGCAGAGCCCATTTCACAGAGGCGGATGTCGAAGGCTTAGCCAAGTTCCCTAAGTCTCGGGGTTCATAAGGTGTGGGCAGGGGTCAGGCCCACGGGTCTGACCCTCAGCTCAGTGAAGTCCATCCGCAAAGGGTGGGCGACTACCGCAGGGGGAAGCTGAGGAGGAGGGCACACCCCTCCTCGCCGGGGGCAGCCTGGTCCAGAGTCTTTGGGTCCAGCCTGTCCCGAGGGAATGTGTGCTGGGCGTCCCCGTGGCTGTGGAGGCTGAGAGAGACACAGGAGCAGATGAAGGCCACCCGCTCCCGGTTGCACTGGCTAACCAGAGTTCTCCTGCAGACAGGCAGGTCAGGAGCGCAGAGAGGACAGGGACCCCTCTACTCCTGAGAACCTGGACGGCGCAGGAAAGGCCCTGACTCCCAGCAGCCATGGGGTCGAGGGGAGCACCCGGCCACCGGCTCTGGCTTATCTACTCAGCGCCCTGCAGCCTCTGGTGTCCTACCCGTCACTTGGGTCTCCTCCATCCACACAGAATTCCAGAAGCACCACCCCGGTCATGGCACCCTCCCCGACCAGCCTCCTCTCACAGTGCTCAACTCACTAACCCAGACTCTAGAACCCCTAGCCTTTCTCAAGACCACCCCAGCTCTCCAACCCACTTCCCATGAAACCTGAGTGTTGTCTAAAAGATCAGCCTCGTCCTACTCTGGGGATTTCTAGAAACTCTCCCTGATCTTCCCATTGTGGCCTCTCTTTCCCAAACCTGTTAAATTCCTGTATGCAAAAGTCAACCTTTCCCTCCCTCACTGTCTCCCCAGAATTGGCCAGGTTCTTCTCCCACACTCCACCCTGTCCAACAACCCCCTGGGCCAGAGTCCTCTGTGCCCAGCGCCCACAGACTGCAGGACACCTGGCCAGCCTCCAGCCCCCAGGAGGGCGAGGGCTTCTCTGTGGCAGGTCACAAAGCATTTCTTTCCCTTTAAATGACCTCACTGAAGCAAAAACCCTGTCAGGCATGTGACTAGTTCCAGGTTACAGGTAAGCAAGCTCACGTAGCTCCCACCCATACACCCACAAACACACATGCTTAGAAAGGTGCTGGGTCAGCCTCAACTCCAGATCTTAATTCTTGGGGGCCAATACATGGGGTGCAGCCAGGCACAGTCACCTTTCTCAGGATCTACCAGCATCCCCTAGAGGACACAACCATGATGTACCCTCTCTACAGAGGGGAACACCAAGACTCGGGGTGGTTTAAATAACCTGCCCAAAGACCACTACACTGGCAAATAGTAACATCAGGACCAGAAACCAAGTAAGCAAGACCTCTAGAGCCCCAGCTCTCAACATCTGCCTTGCAAGGTGGGTGCTAGGTCCTGCCCCCCTCTCCCACCCCCAGAAGATAGACCCAAACAGTCACCTTAAGTTTAAACACCACACATTTATCTAGCTCCAAGGTTCTGGCTTTGCCCAGGCTACCTACTCTTCAATGCAATAAATAAGATGCTGAATTCTCAGTAGTGTCCCCAAGGCCCAAACCTGGTCCCACGCTGGGAACAATGAAGTCAGGGGGTCTCACTGGGTCTGGGACCAGCATGGATGCTGGGGGGCTGCACCTACGATTTGCCAAGTGCCAGGTGCCCTGGACACCCCGCTTCACTGATGAGTTGTTCCGTGCAGACCCCTCACAGGGCCTGGTCCTTGTCATCCACAAGAGCAATCATCTCCCCCAATTTTCTCTAAATAGAGCTGAGCATTAACTAATCTCAAATGGGGCGGGAATGGCTCTAAGATCTCCTCTGTGGCGCCAGACCAAGGTGCGCTAATGGCTTGAAAGCTTGCTCCCGGCTGGAACCGGCCCTTCAACACGGGCCCCCTGGCTCTCACCCGAGCCTCTTGGAAATATGGGCTGTGATTTCTGAGCACGCAGGGAACACAGTTTACTGATTACTAATCAGCCTCGTTTTGTGAGGAACAAAGTTGGGAAAGATAATCAAACTTTCAACGGAACTCAGACTTGGAAGTGGCAGTTGAAGAAGGGTCTCCCCCTGACGGCTGACACCCAAACACAGCCCCTTGCAAACTTGTTCAGCTCCCCTTTAAAGGAGATGTCAGAACGAATCCTTGTGAGCCGGCCCTAGGATAGCACTAGCTGCTTTTTAGAATGGTGTGTTGCCTGGGAGTGAAGGAATGAAGGGATGAAGGAATGAAGGGATGAAGGGATGAAGGGATGAAGGGATGAAAGACTCAGCTACACCCACGGCCATCTGGTGGAGGAACCTGGAAGGTGGAAGGCAAAGGTTATGGCAGGGACCATGCACCACCAGACAGGGTGGCCTGGGGAGATGTCCCTGCTGGCGGCAGGGGCCTCGCTCAGACCCCAGTCATGGATTAATCTCTGTGTGTCATGCATGGGAAAGCAACATGCAGAAGGAAGCCATGTGGGTGGTGATGGCAGATGAGATTCAGCTGGGACAGCAGTGATTCTGGAGGAAGAAGCTATAAATATGTTGGCTATATGACCACAGCCCATGGCACTACACACCACACCCAAAGGAAAGGGTTTGCTTTCAGAAATGGGAGAGGCCAAAACACCACGTCAAGAAACGAAGGACGGCAGAAACCGGTTTGGCTCGGTGGATAGAGCGTCGGCCTGCGGACTGAAAGGTCCCAGGTTCGATTCAGGTCAAGGGCATGTATCTTGGTTGGGGGCACATCCCCAGTAGGGGGTGTGCAGGAGGCGACTGATCGATGTCTCTCTCTCATCTATGTTTCTGACTCTCTATCCCTCTTCCTTCCTCTCTGTGGAAAATCAATAAAATATATTTTTAAAAAAAGAAAGAAAGAAATGAAGGACGAAGTCAAGGATGAATGGATGGATGGATCAAATTAAGTTGGAAATCATCACCAAACCTCCCAAGAATATCACTGACAACTCATTACACTTTCATTCATCCCTTCATCCTCTCATTCAGTCAGTCAATCACTCACTACACAGTAATCCATCCTTCCATCCTCTCATCCAGCCACTCACACACCAACTCCCTACATCTACAACCATCCACCCATCCTGCCATCTTCTCTTCCATTAGCCAAGCAATGACCGATCACAGCATATTCATCCATTCTCTAATTGATAGGCCAATCACTTACCCACTCACTAACAACTTGATCATCATTTGATTATCTCATCTATTAGCCAGTCATTGACCACATTATACCTTCCATTCATCCTTCCTTCCATTAATCAATCAGCCAATCATTCATTCACTCACTATACCTTCATCTTTCCATCTTCTCATCTATCTTTCTATCATCTGATCCATTAGTCAACCACTCACCCACATACCACATCTTCATTCATCCTTCCAACATTCCATCCTCTCATCCATTAACCAATCACTCAATTGCTCACTATACCTTCATCCATCCATATGTCTTATCCATCTGCCAAACAAAAATCCACTCACTCCATCTTCATCCTTTCTTCCAGCCTCTCATCTATCAGCCAATCATTTATTTACTCACTATACAGTCATCCATCCTACCATCCTCTCACCCATCATCCTACCATTCACCCCTTACATATTCATCCATCATCCATCTTATTTTCTACCCATCTTATTATCCTTCCATCTTCTCATCATTAGCAATACACTGACCACTCACGACATCTTCATCTCTCCTTCCATCCTCTCATTCATCAAACACTCACCCACTCATTCACATCTTCATCCATCCTTTCATCATTACATCTTCTCCGCCATTAACCAATCACCGATTACTCCCTACATCATAATCCATCTTTTCATATTCTCATCCATAATGCAATCACTCACTCACTATACCTTCACCTATCTTTCCACTGTTTTATCCATGAGCCTACCAAAAACCCACTCATTACATCTTCATCATCCCTCCATCCTCTCAATCAGCCAACCACTCACTCAATCACTACATTTTCATTCATCGTTCTATCCGTCAGTCTTCTCATCCATTAGTCAGATACTGACAACTCACATCTATATACATCCATTTATCCTCTCATTCAACCAGCAATCATTCATTCTATCTTCATACATCCTTTCCTCATCCTATCCATCAGCCAAGTAAAAACCCACTCTTTAAATCTTCATCCATCCTTCCATCTGCCAAACAAAAACCAATCAAGTCATTAATCCATCAGCAAATCATTAATTTACTCATTAGACCTTCCTCCTTCGATGATCCTCTATCCATCAGCCAACTACTTACCCACTCACTACTTCTTCATGCATCCTTCTAGCCTTCCATGCATTCACCCATTTTCCAAGTGTTCACACCTCACTACATCTTCATCCATCCCTTTATCCTCTCATCCATCAGGCGTTCACTTATTCACTTACTATACCTTCATCCATACTTCCATCATCTTTCATTCAGCCAACCAAAACTCCACCCTATGCACCAATCCTTCCATACTCTCATCCATCAGCTAATTTTCATTCACTTGCTACACTTTATACCATCCTTCCATCCTCTAATTGATGAACGAATCATTCATCAACTCACTACATCTCCATTTATCCTTCTGACCTTCCATCTGCTCATCCATTAGCAATTCACTGACTACTCACTACATCTGCATCCATTGATTGATTTTCTCACCAAACAGCCATTGATGAGAAGATCAAGAAATGAATGCAGATGTAGTGAGTAGTCATCACTAAACTATCATCCATCCTTCAATTGTCTCATCCATCAGTTAACCACTGACACACTCACATCTTCATCAATCCCTCCATCCTCATTCATCAACCAACCACTCACTCCCTCATTCATATCTTCATCCTTTCATTCTTGCTCCAATCACCCACTCACATCTTCTTCTATCCTCTCATCCTCTAATCCAACCACTCATTTGCATTTCAGCCATCCTTTTATCCTTCTATCCTCTCATACATCGGTGAATCACTCATTCACTCACTACAAATTCATCGTTCCTTCAATCTGACATCCATCAGCCATCTACATCTTCATCCCTCCTTACATCCACTCAATCACATCTTCATCCATCCCTCCATCATCTCATCCTTCAGACATCCACTTACCCACTCAATCACATCATCAATCCTTCTATCTTTCAACCATATCATCTATTAGCAAGTCCCTAACCACTTATTACCCCAGCCTCCATGCTTCCATCCCCTCAGGCATCAGCCAACCAATCACCACTCACAACATCTTCATCCCGCAATCCTCTCATCTGTCAGCCAATCACTCATTCACTCACTAAACCTTCATCCATATTGCCAGCCTCTCATTAGTCAGTCAATGACTGAGCCATTAACTACATCTTAGTCCATCCTTCTGTCCTCTAGTCCTTCAGCCAAACAAGGCCCACACTCCCATCCTCCTCCATCCCTCCATTCCATTAGTCAACCATTCGTCTACTCATTCACATACTCATCCATCCTCCTGTTCATTAGCCAACCACTGATCCACTCAATACATCATCACCCTTCATCCAGATATTCACCTATTCATTACATTCTCATCCATCTTGACATCCTTCCATTCTTTCATCCATTATCCAATGACTTTGACTTACTACAACTTTATGCATTCCTCCCTCTTGTCAATCCATCAACTAATCAATCACTAAATCTTCAATCCTTCCATCCTCTCATGCAGCAGCAAACCATTGACCCACTCGGTACATTTTTATCTCCCTTCCATGTTCTAATCCATCAGCCAACCACTGACCCATTCACACATCTTCATCCATTCTTCATCCTTCATCTTTTCCATAAAACAAACTACTCATGTACTCATTCACAACTTCATTCTTCCATCTTTTCATTAGTCGATCACTGAAAACTCACATCTTTATCCACTGCTCAGTTCTCTCCTTTATATCAGCCAATATATACCCACTCATTACATCACCCATCCTCTCATCCATGAGCCAACCACAAACCACTCATTCATATTTTCATTTATCTGCCAATCACTCATTCATCTATTCTTCCATCCTTCCATCTTCTCATCCATTGGCCAATCACTTACCACTCACTACATCTTCATCCATCCTTTTGTCTTCTCACCCATCAGCCAATCATTCACTCACTATACTTTCATCCATCCTTCCATCTTTCATCCATCAGTCAACTACTGACCCACTTCATCCATCCTCTCATCTATCAACCAACCATTGACATAGTCTTTCACATACATAGTCATCCTTTAGGTAATCACTGACCTTTCACTGTTTCTTCATCAATCCTTCTATCCTTCTATTCTCTAATCCATTAGCCAATCATTTACCATTCGCTACATCTTTATCCATCCTTTCATCCTTCCTCCCATCAGTCAACTATTCATCCATAATCATATCTTCATCTATCCTTTTATTGTTCCATACTCTCATTCATCAGCTGATCACTCATTCACTACACTTTCTCCTATCATTCCATCTCTCATCCATCAGTAAACTATTGACCCACTCACTACATCTTCATCAAGTCTTCCATCTTCTGATCCATCAGGCAACCATTGACCCTATCATTCACATCTTCATCCATCCTTTCAACCCCTTATTCATTAGGCAATCACTGATCATTCACTACATCTTGATCCATTCATCAGCCAATCTCTCATTCACTCGCTACATCTTCATCCATTCATCCAGTGGTTCTCAACCTTCCTAATGCCACATCCCTTTAATGCAGTTCCTCATGTTGTGGTGACCCCCAATCATAAAATTATTTTCATTGCTCACAACATGAGGAACTGCATTAAAGGGACGTGGAATTAGGAAGGTTGAGAACCACTGCTCTCACCCATCAGCCAACCATTCACACTGTCATTTACTTTGTCCATTCTTCCATCCCCTCATTGGTTAGGCAAACATTGACCATTCACTACCTCTTTATCCACCATTCCATCCTCTCACCCATCATCCCAGCTATTGACCTACACTCACATCTTTATGTAACCTTCATTCTCCTATACATCAACCAAATACTCAACTACTCACTCACATCTTCATCTCTCCTTCCTTCCTTCCATCGTTTTCTCCATTAACCTGTCACAAACCACTCATTACATCCTCATACATGCCTCCATCCTCTTATTTATCAGCCAACCAATAATCCACTCATTATCACTTTTCTATTTTTCCACCCTATTATCCATCAGTCAACCACTGATCTCATTCACATCTTCATTTATATCTACATCCTCATTCATCAACCAATTATTCACCCATTCACTGCATCTCCATCCATCCTTCCATCCTCTCAGCCATCAACCAACTATAAACCCACAATCATACTTTTATACATCATCCGTCATTCGCTCTCTACACCTTCATCCATTTGCCAACCAGAAACCCACTCACTACATCCTCATCCATCCTCCATCCTGTCATCCATCATCCATCCACTTATCCACTATTCAGGTCTTCACCCATTCTTCCACACTTCCATTTTCTCACCCATTAGCCAACTGCTTACTATTCAATACATCTTTATCCTTCTTTCCACTCTCTCATCCATCAGTCAATCAGACACTCACTCAATACATATTCATCCATCCTTCCATTCTTCCAGCTTTTCATCCACTCACTATATCTTCACCCATCCTCCATCCTGTCATCCATCATCCATCCATTTTTCCACATTTCTATTCTCTC
>JAAGEH010000195.1:686375-712217 GCA_011751065.1 Lasiurus cinereus | reverse complement strand
TCGTGGGGTTAGAACATTCTAGTTCCGCCTCCCAGGATTTCTAAACTCACTCTTTTCCGGCGGCGCACGGAACCTAAGCGATCTGACCCGTGTTTGGGGACAAATAATGGGGTGGTGAGAGCCGGCTCGGGGACGCAGGTCTGTGCAGAACTCATTTCCTGGACCTTTGTGAGGGCCAGGGCCCTGTGCATTACGGGCCCATTTACCCAAATGAGAGCGGTAATTGGAACATCTTTTGAAACGCTGTCCCCTCTCCCTGTGGCCGGCCCCGCTGCGCCGCCTCCCTCCCCGCGGCGGGTGCTGAAGGATGTTTACATATGCCTCTTCCTGGAATTTCACTCTTTGCTCCAGGAGTGGGCAATTAGAGAGAATTAGGGCCTATTTGGCGTGCGGGGGCCGCTAATGGACAGAACGGCGGAGGCAGCCTTGGGAAAGGCCGGCCGCTGGTCTAATTGAAGCTGGCAATGTTTTCGATGCCTTGTTTCAGCTCGCAGGTACTGTCGTAACCAAGGTCACCAAACAAAGCCACGGCCCACCCCGGCCACGGCGGCGCAGGCGGGCCGCGGGTCCGGGAGCCGTTTATCAGCGCCCAGCGCAGCCCCGAGCGATGGCCGGGAATGCGGGCAACGCCACCCCCCCATCCCCGCCCCGAGGGCCGCTTTAGGAAGTTCCCGGCGGAGCGGGCCGGGGTGCCAACTGCGGCATGGGGTGTTGCCAAGGGTCTCGTGACCCGAAGGCCCAGGGGGAGCCACGGGGAAGGTGTGCGGGCCGGTCTCCGGGCACAGTGACCGCTCCCTCGGCCCACACGCTCCCGTGGAGCGCGCGTGGGGCGGGCGCGCCGGGAGCTGACCGGCTGCCACCCGCTGCCAGGCCGGTGGGGCGGAGCCAGCGTCGCAGTGGGTTCACAGCCAGGCCTGCCACCCGGGCTAAGGTTTGCTGGTCCCTAAACTACACCTCTTGGGAGATCACGGGCCGACAATCTCAGCCCCGGACGCTACGGACCCGGCAAATAATGAAACAGGCCACAGACGGCCACTGAGGAGGCTGCACGGGTCCCCAGAGCAACGGGGGCGCTCTGATCGCGGTGATCGGGCACCGGCCCATTTCCCAGATGGGGAAACTGAGTCCCGGGGGATGGAGACGGGGGTCCCACTGTCGCCAGGGCTGCGCACCTGCCGGAAGCAGGTGTCTGCCTGACCCTGGGTCCCGCCCGACAAGCTCTCCTCGGACTGCCCGGCCAGTCCCAAGTTGCAGGGGTGTGCCTTTGTCCCCGTGCCCAGCCAGGAGAGACTTGTGGGGGCCCACTGTGGACACTTGGGACCTCCGACCCCCCTCCTCTGGTAAAACAGGGCGTGGTCTGGCCAGCACTGATGCCCAGGCTGCTGCTTCTGCCTGACAGGCTGCTGCCTGCACCCCCAACCCCCGCGCCCGCTTCACAGATGGGAAAACTGAGGTCCCCACGCCAGTGGTCACCAAGACACCAGCCAAGACTGCGAGCTGGGACTCCTTCCTCTCTTTCGGGGACTTTGTTCTAAGGGAGGGGACTCCAGCCCTCAGGGCAGTCTGGGGGTCCCGGGGTCCTTGCGGACTGGACTCTCCCCCATCTTTCCTGATCCCAGCGCAGTTCCACGGACCCCCGGGCACCCCAGCCCCAACTTCTTAGCCTGGTAGGAAGGACTTTCTCCCCCTCAGCCCCCCGGCGGTGGCCTCAACCCGGGAACGGCCGGCATAGACATGCGGTCAGCCTTTGGCCCCCCTCGACTGCCCTCCACCCCCAACTTAACACCCCGGCGTCCTGTCCTTGGCCCCGTTCTGTCTCTCTGGCGGTCTCTCAGCGCCCGCCCCAGTTTGATCCGATTCTCGTTTTAGAGGCTCGGCCCGGACCCATTCTGCCTCCCGAGAAACTCGCCCCCAGAAAGCCCGAGAACACCGCCTGGGTCACGCGGCCGGCGTGGCCGGCTCAGCGCGTCTTTGTGTCGCCTCTTGTCTGCGTCTCTGAAGACACACATCGGGGCGAGGGAGCCCGCGGGGGCAGCCGCCCTCCCCTCCCCGGCCCCCCCCCCCCCCCGGGGCCGGCCACACACACACACATACTCCCCCGCCCTCCTCCTCCTCCTCCTCCTCAGCGGAGAAGGTAATTGAGGTTTTCTTCTTTTCATCCGAAGAAAGGGCACCTTCTATTGAAAGAATGTATTCAGAGACCTGGGAAAACTCATCTGGGCTCGGCCCTCCCAATTACCCCAGGTGGCTGTGCTCCGCGGGCGCCCCCACATTCCTTTCTGCCCGCGCCTTTGTTCCCGGCTGAACCGGCCCTGGGAGCTCCCAGGCTAAGAGTCTCCTCCTTAAGCCCCTGCCAAAGACCCCATTCACTGCGCGGGCGACGCCGAGCCAGAGGTGGTGGGGAGCCTCCCCCGGCCCCGACCCCCGGGGTGGGGGATTTAAGACGGCTCCATCTGGGGTTTTTTTCTTGCTAAGCCCAAAGAAATTGGAGAGCAATTAAGAGAGTCATGTCTATACCCTCCACCGTCCTTTCCCTTAATTAACTCCTCTCTCACACACATCCCCATCCCCCCGCCCCTACTCCCAAGGTGGGGCCACCCCGGCCTCAGCCACCCAGCACCTGCTCTGCTGCTCACTGGTCCCCAGGACCAGCCAGGCCCTGAGGCGGGCAGGGGGCTGAGCAGACCGTCAGAGACCTGCTTGGCGGCTTTCTAAACACATAGCTCCCCCAACCACGGCTCCAGCAACCCCGATTTCCAGCCAAGACTGGAATAGCGGGTCCACGTTGTCTACGAGGCACTAGGGAGGCGCTAGAAATTGCAGGGTGCATGGGCACCTCAGCGATGCACCTCTTAGGGATGGGGCAGCTGGCCTTGGTAAAAGGAGGGGGTCCCCCCACCTCTATTGGACCCAAAGGAACCTGGGACACCCCCCCCCCGCTCCCTGGCCTGGCCTGTCCGACTGCAGGGCCTGGGCACCGGGGCGGGGGGTACTGTTGAGGGGTCCCTTCCTGCATGCCTTTCCTGCCTCTGAAACACCCACCTTCCTCTTTTTCTTTTTCTTTCTCTTTTTCAAGGGGAAAGCGGGTAAAACCTGCGAAAAGCAGCCGCCTTCCCCTTTTCCAGGAAAAACTCATTAGCAAGCTCATTAGAGAGGGACCGAGCCGTCTCTCCTTTCTGGGTGTCAGACTGCACGTGAAAAACACGTCTGCGTGTCGGCATGTGCATGAGCGATCAGAACCGCATGCTCCCCGCTGCCTGGGTCTCGCCAGGGTCTGACATTCCGCGGAGAAAGGTGCCTGGAGAACATTCGGGGTTTGAGTCAGGAGGCACAAGGACAGGGACCCTGGAGGCTGCCATCAGCGCCCCGCCCCCCCTCCACGAGCCAATCTGCAGGTGGGCAAACTGGGGGGGCAGGGGGTGCTGAGAGGGAGCCTCTGTACCTCTCCACAGGTACAGAGGCTGAGTGGCCCCCGGGGAGGCGGGCAGGGAAGACCACCCCCGCTTCCCCGACGTCTGTGCCCCTCCAGAAGCTTCCGGGAGGAAACGGAGGCCGGAGAACGGCTCGGTGGAAGGACAAAGTGGCCAGGAGACAGACCGCCCCCCGCCCCCCGCCACAGGGACCGTCTCCCCTGGCTGTTCGGGGCGGTGGTTCTCCACCTTCCTAAGGCCACGTCCCTTTCACGCAGCTCCTCCTGTGGTGGTGACCCCCAACCATACAATGATTCCCGTGGCTACTTGGCTGGGGGTCACCACCACATGAGGAACTGCGTGAAAGGGACGTCGTGGCCTTAGGAAGGTTGAGAACCACTGGTTCGGGGTCTCGCTTCCCCTCCTTCCTGCTCAAGGGCGGGCCAATCCACCAAAAGAGAAGAACCCTGAAAATGGTTCCTGACACCTAACAGCCGCCCCCTGCCTTCCTGCCATGACTGGCTCAGGGCGGACGGACAGATGTTCAACTTCCTTCCTGGAGGACTTGACTGTCCATTACTGTCTATTCTGTGCTGGCCGTACAAACCCCACAATGTGTGTCTGCCTGGAACGGACCATTTACGAGGGTCCCTGAAATGCAGGAGGCCCATAGCCCGACCCCCCCGGACCCCCCCAAACTACTGAGCGGGGGGAGGGGCAAAGTCTGCCACTGGCTGGGCACTTGCTCTCACCTGGACTCCGCCCCTCAGCCCAGCCCACCTGGAAAGAGGCCTGACATGTCCCCTAAGGAAGGGTCTAGAAGGCCCGGGCGCTCGGCTCAGACTCTGGATGGAGCCCCCCAGGAGTTCTGTGTAAAGTTCCCGCCCAGCCCGGCTTCCTGTGCCTGTGTCTGCAGGTGGCTGCGCAGATGGCAGCCGCGGGGGAAATATCACAGGGCGCCGTCTTCCCGGGGCGCCTCCCTGGGCTGAGCCCTGGGCACACACACCCCACCTTGCTCCCGCCTGCCCGGCTCCCCCAGGAGTGAGAACAGGTGCGCACGGGCAGCCAAGCCCGCGTCCGCATCCCTCAGCACCTCTCTGCCTCCACTGACGTGTTCTATTTCGATACCCGCACCCCGTTTCCATTGGGGGGAGGAGGCGGGGCAGAGAAGGAGCGACTCTAAAAATGCCCTCCCAAGAAGGGTGGGTGCTGCGGGGGACCCCAAGGACCCACCTCCAATAGGAGGGAGCGTTGGCAGGTGGGGGGCTGAAGCAGGTTCACCCCGGCCTACTGGTCTCCCTCACCCCCCAGCTGGAGGCCTGGCAGCCTGGGCTCCTCCTGCACCCAGCACCCAGCTACTGCCCCCAGGATGGCCCTCAGGGGCCGCCATCTCTGAAACACCCCCTCCTGGGTCCCTCCCCGGCATTCAGGCTTCCCCCTTTCCTGAACTCGGCCGCCGGGACCCCAGAAAAAGGAGGGTCACCTCGCTTCACTGTCCCCGCCGCGGCATGGGGGACCTCCCAGGACACCCAAGTGGACCCCCTGGGCCTGGAGGCAAACCTCGTCTCCGACACCCCAGAAGCCCCCCGGCCTGCGCGCCCCGGCGGCACGAACGAGTGGACCTCGAGACACGGATGACACCCCGCTCTTTCCTCCTCTCCCCACCCCCGCTGATGGCGCGTACACTAACACACACATTCCGTCTCGCAGTGATGTGGGGGGTGCGGGGGGGAGGCCAGGAGCAGAACTCGCTCAAAACCACCGTCTGATTAAAGGACGTTCTCCAGGCCTCGGTGCGGGAGCCGGCATTCTCTCGGGGACCGAGGTTGCCATGGCGGGGGGCAGAAATGTCTCTCTGGCTGCGGAGCGGACAGGCATCCCGGCCGCCACGTCTGCGCACGCTGGGCGGGGGGGGTGGGGGGGGGAGAGAGCAGACGCCCCGGGAAGCTTTGTTGAGGGCCTATGATGTGCCTGACCCCCGCCAGTCCCCGGGGCCCGGACCAGAGGTGGACGCTCCTCACTTACCTTTCAGGGGGGCCCACAGCGTCTGCTCAGCCAGGCCGGCCCCGTCGTCACACGCCGCTGGCTTGGTGCGGGTTCCAGGCAGCAGCCAGAGTCCCGGGCCCCGAGTTGGAATAAAAGGTTGTGACCCCACCCCCCAAACTAAAGGTGTGCCTGGACTTAATGAATGTGCGGTGGACTTAATGAAATCGTGATGTTTCGAGAAAGCAAAACACTCACCCCAAACCGGGACGGAGGCGAGGGGCTGGGCGCTGAGGGCTCGGTCCAGGGCGGTGTCCTCTTCCATCCGCTCTTCGGCTGACCCGGCCCCGGGCCAACCTTGGGGAGGAACAGAAAGTTAGAACGAGGCAAGGCCAGCACCCCCAGAAAAGCCGCGCTAAGAAAAGGCGGAGCCGTCTCACCACAAGTCTGGGTTTCAGTGGAGGGAGGTGGCTCGTGGCAATGGGCAGCGATGGGCAAAGCCAAAGGCCCGGGTGGCAGCTCGCAAACCCACTGAAGACTTGGGGTGACTTGGGGTGAGCAGGGCCAGGGCCTCACAGGGCGGGGCAGGCCGTGGGGTTACCTGCTTGGGTACAAGGGATCGGTGAGGGTGGCAGGCAGGACCGAAGGTCACTGGGACCCTGGGCAGCCAGGCACCGGGGAGGAGGCAGTGGAGGACGCTTGCGGGAGGGAGCATGCCAGCGGGGGCTTGTCCCAGAGGTACGGGGGGTGGGGGGGCTGTTGGCAACTTGGGCTGCGGGGTGTCTGGACCCAGCAGCAGGGCCAGAGGACGCAGGGGAAAGGGGGTGACGGAGCGGCGGGGGCAGGCAGCCCCCCTGTGAGGCAGAGGGCTGGGCAGCCAAGGCCCACGGGCCATAAGCCGGGTGAGGGGGCACAGAGAAGGGGTAAGCAGAGCTCCAAGTGGGCAACAGCGTGGGGAGGGGCTGCCAGGGGGTACAGACAGGGGGGCAGCCGGGGGTGGGGGGGAGCAGCCAGGCCGAGGCACAGCCTGCCGAGCTCCCTGGAGGTTCCCAGCCACTGGTCCTTTGCACAGGACAGTGTCCGGCCAGAGCCAGGGGCTGGATGGAGCCCCAGGCGGGAGGCGGGTCTGATGGAGGGAGGGGTCCAGCTGTGGGACCCCCATCTCAAGAGGGAGACCGGATGGCCAGAGCCCAAGGGGACACATACCACATTCCGGGGTGCAGAACAGCCATCAGCATTCCGCTATGGGCTGAGTGAGGGAGGCAGAGAGGGCAGGAGGGGCTGGCTGCGTCCAGGTCACCGGCCAACTGGCCCAAGGCCGACCAGGCCAGCCCCTCGCACAGTCCCCCTGTCCTGCCTTCTAGAGAGCGGGTCGCTGCGCCAGTGCTGGGAGGCGAAGGCCGCCCCCGGCAGCGACACCCCCCGGCCCCTCTCCCGAGGGCAGAGGCCATCAAGGGACTGGCTAGCGTGGCGGGTGCTCAGGCCGGGCCGGGCTATGGGCTAGCTCAGTAATGATCAACTGTTGGATGAGGGTTGGCCGCGTGAGTGAATGAAGGGGTGAGACCGGCAAGGCCCCTGCTCAAGTGGGGGTCCCCGCTGCCCCTCCCTGCGTGGAGATCCACTCCCCGCCCCTTTTGGCCCTGCTCGCTACCTCCTGGCATCCCCACGACTCCTGCTCTGGCAGCCGAGGTCCTTCGTTGACTCACCTGCCCAAGCACACAACCATCCCACATACTTTTACTGAGCCCCACGTGTGCCAGGCGGGTGCTGGGACACCCCAGGGAGGTGTGGGCTGGCCTAGGGCACCCCCAGAACACCGGGTGAGGAAGGGGTGGTGGAGGGGGGTGAAGAAAGAGAGAAGGCAGCAGGAAGAACAAGAGGTGGGAACACGTGGACACAGAAAGCCGGAGTGGAGAACAGCGGAAGGGGAAGCGTGTCTGGGTCCTACTCCTCCTCTCGTCTCCCCCCCACCCCGAAAGCCTCCTCCTCCTCCTCCAACAGAGCTGGCAAGAGTGGCTTAAGGACGGGTGTAAAGAGTGGGCTCCGGAGGTCAGGTCAAGTCCCCCAAGACCCCGGAGCTGGAAAAGTGGGACGAAGGGTTCCCATAGGTACAAGCACCCCTACACTCAACACCCCTACACTCAAGGGAGCCAGGAGCTCGGACCCCTCTGCTGGTGAACCCAGAAAAGCTCAAGACCAGTTTGGCTCAGAAACCCCAGCAGGAGATGTGGGGGCCAGTTACCCCTCGGGCCAGGCAGTTGGGGTTCCAGGAATAACAAAGCCTCAAGATCCTAGCCACCTCGTGCCTCCCACCCCTCTCAGGTGCTCAGATGCGGAAAGACTGGCTCGTAGCTTACTGCTCAGTGTGAACTGGAGGGGAGAAGAGTCCTCTGGGTCTTTGTCCCCTATTTAAAATGCACCCTCTCATTTAGACACCCCACAACTTGTTCTGTTCCTTTCCTCTCCAGTCCCCTCGTCTGGCTAACATCGGGGTCACCTCTGAGCTAGGGCCTTCAACCTTTTTATTGGGGAGCCAGATGCGAGCTGGTTTTGCTAACTTGGGGAGAGGGAAGAACTCTGATTCGGGCCTGCAGCTGACAAGGGTAAGTGAAGGGAGAGGGTGAAGTCTCCTAACTAACCAAGTTTCTTGCTCGAAGCACCCCGCTTCCCTTAGTTCTTTCCCATTGGGCTGCGGGTCTGGCCAGAGTCTGAAGTGGAATTGAGGTGATCTTGATTTAACTGCTTGATCTGCCCGCGGGTGCGAAATGTCCCCAACGTGGGACGCACAGGGCAAGTTTCGGGCTCTGGCCATACCTGCTGGCATTAGCGGGCAAGGGGGAGTTCAAGTACCAGGATAGAAGGGGGTTCAGGGGGAACCCAGGACATAGGAGAGGGGTCAGGACATGTTCTGATGCAAGATCTATCACCCAATTCCCTTTGACCACCCTCTGGTGCTCTGAACCTCACTCTCCTCAGAAGGCAGGACCCAAACGTGAACCCCAAACCATGCCCTTCAGCAGCAGGGTGGAGGGGGGTGCCTTTGTGATCCCACGGGGCCTACACCTGTGACATGGCATGCTGTTCATGTCCAGTGGATGCTGAAGCAAGTGAGGTGCATGCTGGAGTGGGAGCCCTGCACCCTATATCCTCATCTAAGAGTGAACCCCACAGGCAGGCAGGCAGGCAGGCAGCCCCTGGGCCAGGGCAGTTACGAAAAAACTTCCTGCAAAGCCGCCCTGTCCCCAAAGCCGCCTCCCGCCGTCACCCCACCTCATGGGCCTCGCCAAGGCTTCGATGAGGAGCAAAGGAGAGCTGGCCCCCGAAATCACAAGTGTGGTCTGGGGTCCATCGCCTCTGCCCCGCAGACGCGGGTTCGCCTCATTAGGAGCATCAGTGCTTTTCCTTCCCAGACAAAGAAGGCTCCTTCTGGGGAGCCCTGGAGCCCAGCGGCTCCCTCATTAGCGTCTGCAGCCTCTTCCTTGACGAGGCCCAAGCCCGGCCCTGCGTTCATTAAGGGAAAGGGCGGAAAGTGCAGGGAAACTGAAAAACACAGCTGGGGGGGAGTGAGGGGTGGGGGTGGGGGGCGCGTTCTGTGGGCCTTTCATTCCCTGAAAGACACTGTGGACCTTCAGGACTTAATCAGGGGCCGAGGGGCCAGGGAGGACTAAACCAGGAGGAAGGCGGGAAAGAAAGAGGTTAAACTGGATAGTCAGAGCTAAAAGCCCCCCAAAACGGGGCGACTGGATTTGGAAGGTTTCCGGGGACTTGTCACTTGGGTGGTTAATTTAAAACCTTTTTCCTGTTTGTGTTAGCCCAGCCCCGACCCTAGAGGAAACCTTTCCCTAGACGCGGTTTCCGTCGATGCTAATATCCCCTAAGTCCCCTTCCCCTCTCCATTGTCTCGGGGCCTTTTCTCATTCTTTCCTTTCTCTCCCCCCACTGCCTCCCCCCACCCCCGGCCCCTCCACTTCTTTCTTCTCTCTGAGGTCCTCCCCGTGGGAACTTTACCTGTCAGGAAATCTGACCGGTGGCTCTAATTGAATTTCCTCGCCAATTACCTTCCTGACCTTATTTCAATCCCTCGCAGAGTGTCTGCTTCTTACCTGCAAGATCGCTCGCCGGACCTGCCAGGTTAAACATGAATCATCCTACTTTGCAGCTGAGAGATGGACCTGCCACACTGTGGGGCTCAGCTTAACTACCGGTATTTTCTGGCGTCTAAGACCACCCCCCAACTTTTCCAGTTAAAATACAGAGTTTGGGATAGACCCGCCCTAGAAGACATCCTAATAAGTTGTGATATATTCACACGAGGAACACAAAAAGACGACCCCCGATTTTTGAGAAGATTTTTCCGAGTTAAAAAGTCGTCTTATAAGCCAGAAAATACGGTAGGTGCGTTAGCCAGGGCTCAGCTCCAAGGGGAGAGGGGGACAGGCAAGTTCCAGAAGTTGGAACTCTGGCCATGTGCGGTCCTACGGGAAGGGATGCCCGAGCAGGTGTTCCCCGGGGGATTCTAGCGGGAGTGCGTGTCAATAGGTGTGCACCCCGGGCCCGAGAGCCACAGGAGAGAAGACTGGAAATGTGTCCCTGTGTCCGTGAGCTGGGAACTGTCCAGGTTGAAGCGACAGAAAAGTCATTACCTTGGCCAGGGCCGCTGGGCGGAGTAGAGAAGGCGGGAAGCAGTGGGCTGAAGAGGAAATTGGAGGTGAGGAAGGAAGACAGCAAGTGGAGACAGGCCTTTGGAGAAGCTGTGAAAGGAAAGAGAGAGACGGTAGTGGCCGGGCGGACAGGAGGACAGGAGGCTGCGGAGAGAGCAGTTAGGAAGTTGGAAGGGGGTCACACTGGAGACAAGACAGGAGTGACCAGTGCAGAGGACACCTCTTCTTCCACATCGCCAGAGGCAAGGGGGGGTGCAAATATGTGTGGACCCCAATCTGAAGAGCCCCTTGACAGCCTCGGATCCCCTGGGAGGCGGTCGGCCAGCCCCGGGTCGGGACAGGGAGTTGTGAGGTTCAATTGAACTGACAATTGCGAAAGGACCTTTGCAAAGGGCAAAGGGGAGACTGCCATGCGCGCTGCATTGACTCGCTGGTGGCGGGAGGCTGGAGTTTGCAGCCCCCCTCCAATCTCGCTGGGGCCTGCATTTCACTGACCAGAAATCAGGCATCCCCGCGTTTTTTTTTTTTTTTTAAGGATGTAAAAGGCAGTGGCCAGAGCCTCTGGAAGACAAAGGCTTCCCTCCTAATGGCCTGGATTAACTCCGAGCCCATCCCCGCCCACTCCATTCGTCCCCTTCCAGGCCACCCTTCCACCTACATCTGCCCTCTAATCCAATCAGGCCCCGCCAGCGGCCTGGCAGCTATTGTCCGCACCAAGAGGGGCTTCTCACAGTGGCCCGAGGTGGCTTAAAAGGGGACGAAGAAAGTGCGGGTCCAGCGAGGAACCCCAATGAGCTTCCAAGAGACTGTGGGCATCATCTTTTGTGTCCCCATGCCAGGCCTGGTGGTGCTGGGCATACTGTCGGTGTTCAGAAAAGATTTGTGGAACTAATCCTGTTCTGACTCATTCTGAAACGTATTCACAGAGCGCGCACGCTCGCAGCACCCACTGGGTGCTAGCCCAATGATTTGGGCTGGGCATGCAAACAATCCTGAGTGTTAAGGACCTTGCCAGGGCCACGGCGATTTGCAAAGCACTTTCACTGCAGTTACAGCATTTGGTCTTTGAAAGCACCGTGTGCGGTAGATATAGAGGTGGGTGGGGATTTTATTATTATTATTATTAATTATTATTATTAACCCTCATTTAGACCATGAAAGGAACTGAGACCTGAGGAAGTTAAGCGACTTGTGTTAAGGGTCACCCCATGATGGAGGTGGCGCCAGCACATGGGAGTAGCATTGGGGCCACCAGATCCCCCAGACCAGCCTAGGCAGCTAGGGTTTCTAGCAGACGGTCCTTTTGCCAAGCTCTTGATATTAGAAATCAAGAGCTCTTGCCGGAACCGGTTTGGCTCAGTAAATAGAGCGTCAGCCTGTGGACTGAAAGGTCCCAGGTTCGATTCCGGTCGGGGGTATGTGCCTTGGTTGCGGGCACATCTCCAGTGTGGGGCACGTGCAGGAGGCAGCTGATGGATGTCTCTCTCTCATCAATGTTTCTGGCTCTCTATCCCTCTCCCTTCCTCTCTGTAAAAAAAAAAATCAATAAAATATATTTAAAAAAAAAAAAAGAAATCAAGAGCTCTTAAGTCCTAACTCCGGGCCAGGGGGATCAGAGGTAGCGACAATGTCACCCAGGGTCCAAGGCGGACCCCTCATCTCGCCAGCAGTGTGACCGAATACTTAACGTTCCTCCAGCCTGAGTGCCCTCAGGGTCAAGGGGAATAAATCCTGTCCCCCTAGAAGGGGCGGGGCGTCCACTTCCCCACCCGCCTTTATAGAATTGACTCAGGTTCAAGGCCAAATTCGTTCTTATCTGTAAGTGCGCATCACCTCCGTGTCTGACAGAGGAACGCCACCTTCAAAGGTCACAGAAAGTGCTCGGGAAATGGCCGCGTGCCTAACGGATGTTCCTAGTCCAGTCAGCCCATCGCCCTGCGTGGCGGCGCCCTACCTGTGCCGGAGAGCCCCATCCGGGGCTGCCGCAGCGCTGTGGGAAGATAAACGAGAGACGTGAGTCCAGCGACAGCGACGGGGATGGACTGACCTGTCACGCTTTCGACAAACGTTTGCTGAACACCGCCTCTCTGCCCAGCCCGGCCCGGGGGCGAATTTGGCTCATTGAAGACTCACAACAACCCTAGGAGGCTGCTCTTCTCATCACCATTCCCCCCCGACAGAACGGGGAGACCCCCACGGAGGCAGGGGCGCCCATGACGTCAGGGCTCATGCTCATTCCAGAAGCCCACCGCGGCTTTGGGATTGCCAGCGAGAGGCTGGCGGGGCCCTGGGCCCAGGTCCCCCTCCTGAGAAGTTCCCAAAGGGATCCTTCTATTCAGGACATCGTGCGGGCAACAAGAGGGGCCGGCGGAGAACTGACCCCTTCTCGGGGGAGGGAAACACTCCAGGTCGCTGGCATCATTATTAACACAAGCGGAGACTTACAGGGACTAAGTATTCATAGCCATAGGCACAAGCATAGCAAAGGCCGGGGGGGGTGGCGGCCAATGCCCCCTCACTAGGGCATTGGATTAGGTCTGGAGCCCCGAAGGACGGCTGGTGGGTCAGTTCTGGTCCTCTTCGGCCTCGGGGGTCCTGGTCCCGGGTGGGTGGGGCGGGTCCTCTGTCCGTGGCGGCTGGGTGTGCGGGTGGGATCCAGACATCGGTGCTCCTGACGTCTTCTGCAATTGATGAGAGGTTAAAGGAACCACTTCCAAAGCCCGATGCTAGGTACTAATTAAAATTTAAATGAGTTAATCATAACGAAAACTAATTAGTGAACGTTGAAGATGGTCCTTTAATGGCTCCTGGGTCTGGGGGCAGTGGGAGGGGTGGGGCAGGGGTCGCATACCGGAAGGAGAAGAGGAGCGGCAAGCACCTTGGCGGTGGCGGCAGCTGGGCATCAACAGGTGGTCCTTGGCGACAAGAAGGTGAGTGGTGATGTCATCCCTGGAGAGAGAACCTGTGGCGCGTGGGAGGGGGCCAGGTTAGAAACCATCTTGATGACCTCTAATGGCCAGCGAAGGAACAGCAGAGAGAGGGAGGGGGCAGTCGGAGGGAAAGGTGGGGGGAAGGGGAAGAGAAAGGCGGGGGGAGTGGAAGAGAAAGGCGGAGGGAGGGGGGAGGAGAGAGGAGGGAGAAGGGAGGGGGGAGGAGGGAGGAGGGAGGAGGGAGGAGGGAGAAGGGAAGAGGGAGGGGGTGTGGAGAGAGGAAGGAATCAGAGAAAGGAGGGGTTAAAAGGGGGGGAGGAGGGATGAGGGAAACAGGAGGGGAGGGGGAAGGGGAGGAAGGGGAGGGGTCAGAGGAATGGGAGGGGGGAGAGGAAGGAGAGCAGAAATGGGAGGGGAGGAGGGAGAGAAGGGAGGCGGGAGGGGAGGAGGGAGAGAAGTGGGAGGGGGTAAGGAGGGCTTGATTGACAGGACACCAGTGTGAGCGGTGTGCGCAGGCGCGCGCTGAGGACATTCTTTGCAGGCACCGGCCGCTAGGGGGCGCAGCGCCCGCTCCGGAGCCCCCCCTCCCCCAGAGCCCCCCAGAGCCACCTGCGGAGGGCGCCTCCCGCCCCGCCCCTGCCTGGCCCGCAGCTGCCAGGGCAACAGCTGGCACAGGAGGGGGGGCGGGAGGCGCCCAACAGGTCTCAGGCGCGGAGGGTGGGCGCAGCGCACCAGACCACCAAGTCCCCTAAAACGCCAGCCAGCCAGCCAGCCTCCACCTGTGGACACCCCCACCTCTCCCCAATGCAACCCCCCGAGGGTCTTGGGCGCCCCGCAGCCGTGGGCGGGGGTGGGGGGGTCCCCAAAAAGGCACCGAGAAAACGCTCGCCAGGAACAAAACCCCCACGGTGGTCTCCATAAGCAGACACGGTCCAATGGAGCCAATTAAGACGCGACAAGACCCCGGTTCGCCTCCAAAACGCGTCCACCGCTCGTCCCGGTGGCCTCGGGACCCAGGACACGGCACCCGCTAATTGCCGCAACAATGTAACCTACAGGCGCCCCCCCAAATCGAGCCGCCTCCCTTTCTTGGCAGCAAGAATTCCAAGACCCCCGCGCGCGCGCCATGGCGCCGCACTGGCGACTGCACGGCCTCCAGCGAGCCACACCTTCCCGAGACCCCGAAAACCAGAGGAGGTGCGCGGCCACGCCACGTCCACGACCCCCCGAGCCACGGCGCCACCGGTGCGGGCTCTCCCGCCGCGAACCCCTCCCTCCGGGTGGTCCTCCCTCGGCAGAGGCCACGGCTGCCCCGAAGGCTCCAGCAAAATCTCACCGCCTTGGCCAGGCTGCCGCCCCCCCACCCCACCCCGCTCCATCCTGCAGAAGAACAAAGGCCACCTCCCCTCCCCACCCCGCCCCCCAAAATTCCGCAGTGCCGCCCGCGCCCTCTGGCGGCCGCCGAGAAAACAGCCCAGAAACCTGCCACGTAGCAGCCGCCCGCGAGCGCCCCCCCCGCCCGCCACGCGCACTCGCACCCGCGAGCGCGCGCGCCCAGACACACACACACACAGAGACACACAGACACATACACACACACACATGCACAATCCCTGAGTGGGGAGGGGGCGGTTTGGGGGGGGCGCCGCGGCCGCCGCAACGAGCTGGAGAGGGACAAAGGAAACGGCCAACGGAGACCTGATCCAAAGCCAAGAAGAGCCCGCAACATGTCAGGGTCCGCCCCAGGCGGCGGGGCGCGCGCACCCACACGCACACGCACACGCAATGCAGAAAAGGACCCCTCGGACCCGCAATGCCCAGCTCCCCGCGCGCCCAGACCTCCCAAACACACCCCCTTTTCTCGATTTTTTCCTCTTCTCTTTTCCCTGAAGCCTAAGGACACGCACACACACACATAGAGAGCCTTCTCTCCATGCCAAGCCACCCCCCTTTGCTACCCTGCCCGTGCCCCCCAATTCCCCACTCCAGCTAGAGGGGGGCGGCTTCGGGCGCCATCTCTCCTCTCTCTCTTTCCCGTTAACCAAACCAGAGGAGATGGGTCACAATTTTTCTTTTCTTTCCCCATTTTCCCCCCCCTTTTTTTCACCACCAACGCGCGCGCGCCCCTCCCCAAATCCGCACGGCACCTCTCTGCGGGTGCTCTCGCCTTGGGGGACCCCCTGGCGGGCACGAACCTCGACTCCGCACGCCCCCCCAGGCCACCCACATGCTCGCCAGAACCTGGGGGGCTGCAAAAAGACCTTTTTTCCCCCCCCCTCTCCTCCTCCTCGGGCGCTTTCCCCCCTCATCCGCGGGGCACGCATGCAGGCATGCAGGAGGCGTCGGCCGCCATAGCTCGCACCGCTTGCAGGGTCTCGAGGGAGGCGGCTCAAGGGGGGCGCCGACCACCCACCGGGGTGGCGGGGGGACCCCAGGGACGACGACGACCACCACGGGACCCGCGTCGTGTGGGGGTGCGATCCCTCCCACGCCTCTTCCTTTTGGAGATGGACCCCCCCAAAAAAAAACACATACGGGGGCCCTGGTTTTTGCAGCAGCATCCCCCCCAAAATTAAAAATGCATGTGCCTCGAGATGATGGGTCCTTCCTGACAGCCTTGGGGGGGTGGGGGGTGGCCAGGCGAGGTGGCCACCACCTCCTTGGCGAGAAGGTCCCACGGTCGCCCTTGGGCAGGTCCGGGAGGACGAGGACGAGGACGAGGACGGGGAGAGGGTGTCGCCTGCGTTTTTGCGCATCCTTTCCCGCCGAGGATGGCCAACCACTCACCTGGCGGGGGGACTCGCGGGCTCTCTCTCCCCCGCACCCCCACGGCGCCCCGGTTCTGGTTCTGGTTCTGGGTGGCGGGGAGCGCGGGCCCGGGCGGGCCGGGCCGGGCCGGGCCAGGCGCGCTCCGAGCCGCTCCGCGCCGCCGTCTGCGCCGGGGGCCGGCGGGGTGGGGTTTATCAGGCGGCGCGGGGGGGGGGGTCTCTGACGTCAGCGCATTCTGCTGCAATGCGCTCATTCCTCCGCCGGCCATTGGCCGCGGCCCCGAGCCCCCCAGATGCGATGACAAATTGCTCCGGGCCGCACCCAGATTGCAGCAAAAGGAGGGAGGGAGGGAGGCAGGCATCTGCCGCAGTGCCCCTCGCCGCCATGGCCAACACCCAGGCTCAGGCGCCTTCGCCCGCCCAGGGGCCCCCCACTCCCACCCCATCCCACCCCGGGCCATTGGGGGGCACCGTTTTTTTCGGGGGGAAAATCTGGGGGGCGATGGTTTTTCTCGGGCGGGGAGGAGAAAAAAAAAAATCTGGGCCCCACGGGTGGCCGGCCACGCACCGGGCTTTTTTGGGGGGCACCGCGCTCCGAGCACGCATCTTCCAGGGGGAGACGAGGAGGCGGCCCCCCTCCACCCCGCTGCGTCTTGTCCTGCAAGAATGCAACCCCCCCACCCCCCGGGGAGGAGCGGGGATGGGCGCGGGGCACCCCCCTGGCAGCCCACGCACCCCCCCACCCACCCACCCACCCACCCATTTCCGATCGAGCGCCGCCGGCACGGAACACTAGGCACAGCCCCTTGGGCTGAGATAATCAAATCATGTAAAAAAAAAATACACAAAAAAAATAAAATAAAACACAAAAAAATACCAAAAAATGGCAAAAAATGCCAAAAAGAGGCGGGGGGGGGGGTAAAACCAAAAAAAAACACAAAAAAAAACGGGTTTTGAGTCGAGGCTCCCGCTGCAGCCTTGCACCCCCGGGTCCCTTGCAGTACCCCCTCTTCGGCTAGGGGGCCCCCCGTTCCCCGCGCTGGCCAGGCGGCACCCCCTTCACGCGATTTGTAGAGAGAAAACCTCAGGCTCGAGCTTTGTCCCTCCAGGGAGGCCACTTTCGGGGGTCTGTGTGTCCCCCCGACCCTCTTGGAGAGAAATGGGGGACCCCCACCCCCCAAAAAATGAATGAATCGGGGTGCTTCGCCCACACGTCCCCGCTGGAAGGCGGCCCCCGCCCCGCGGAGACGGGCAGGGACACATGTTGCTGCCGCGGATCCCGGGGACCTGGCGGCCCCCTCCCGGGGGTGGGGGGGATGGGGGGGGCCCCCCAACAGGTGGCGGCGCCCGGGGCGCGGGCAGGGCCGTCCATCAGGCGTCCCGCCGCCAAGGTCAGCCCGCCTGCCCGCCCCCCGCGGCTGGAGGCGACCGCGAGGATCTGTATCTTGGGGTGACAGGTGGGTGCCAGCGGCGGGGGAGCCTGAGTAACGGGTCCCCCCAGCTGGAGAGGGGGGGGCAGGGGGAGAGAGAGGGAGAGGGGAGCCCCCTGCGGAGGCCTCGGGCTGTAACAGCAGCTTCGGGGAAAGAGAGAGAGCGCGCGCCCCCCGCCCCCCCCACCCCCCCCCCCCCGCCCCCACCCCCTCTGGTCCTTCTCCTCCGAAGCAGCTGCAGCTGCAGGACAGACGGGGTGTCCCGGGGCTGCGCCGCAGGGGCACGGCTCTGGGGGGCCTCGTGCACTGACCCCCGCAACCCCCACCCCGGGGCGGGGGGTGGCTCCGAGGACACCGTGGGCTGCTTTTTTTGGGGGGGGCGATATAGGGGGGTTCAGGGCTGGGAGATCACGGGTGGGGAGGCGAGGGCGCCCCGCTGAGAGCTCGGGGGGCCGGAGCCCCGCAGCAGGAAGGCCCGCACCAGCCGCGATCGTCAAGGAAAGCCGCCCCCTCCCCCCGAAACCATCATGGCTCCGCGCGCGCCCCGGAGCCCGGGAGGACGCGCGGCGGCGGCGGCGCTCAGAGCGAGGAGGCAGCAGCCAATCAGCGGGCCCGCAGCCCCGGCGCCAGGCCCGCTCGGCCAATCAGAAGGCGGCAGGCCGGGTTGCTAGCCGGGCCGGGCAGAGCAGCCAGGGGGCCGGCCTGGCCACGGGCTCTGCAGCTCGCCGCCCCCCGCCAGCGTGGGAGGCCTGGGTGGGCGTCCACGGCCACGCACGCGGGGTCCCCGGGGAGGGGGGGGGTCTTCCAGGCGCAGGGCCTCCTGGCCTGGGTTCTGCAAGCCCCCCCATCACCAACCCCAAAAGCAGGAACAGAGAGGCCCTGGGAGGAGCCCCCCCAGCCTGGGTTGGGGTGCCTCAGGGAGGCCCAGTGGAAGGAGGGACTCCAGACAGGCCAGGCGCATCTCTCTCTCCAACAGGCTGGGCCCCACGAGGGGAGCGGGGCCTCCCAGCGCCAAGTCAGCCTCTCTGCTTTTGCATTTTTTTGCATTTTTTTTTGCTTTTGCTTTTTTTTTGCTTTTTTTCTGGGATCCCTGGCTCCACGCCTGCTGCTCTGAGGTTCACAGAGTCCACCCTGCGCCTCTTTTTGCAGGGTCTCCACCGACAGGCCAGGCCAGAGGACACACACACACACACACACACCCCGGAAAATGATGTGTTTCTGACAAAAGGAAGGGGTGGCGGGCTGGAATCCCAGCTCTGGGCCCCCCTCCTCCTCCTCCTCCTCCTCCTCCTCCTCCTCCTCCTCCTCCTCTTCCTCCTCTCGGGGAGGCTGGGGTCCAGACCCCGCTCTCCAGGCCCCTGTGTCCTCATCTGGAAGAAAGAAAAGAGTTGGACGCGATGGTCCCCCAGGAACCCTGCAGTCCTGCTCGGCTGGATTTGAATGTATACATCAGGCGAGTCAAATGTCTTCCAGAACATTGTGCCTGACAGTAATTAGTATCAGGTGTGCCCCGCAGCCCATGTGGTTACTTCATCACGCTGCTTTTCTTTCCATTGTATTTTATTTTAAACAGAACTCCATGGCAACATGTGTATTCTTCTGGCTCCCTGAAAGAAAGGAAGAAAAGAAAAAAAGGAGAGAGAGAGAGAAAAAAAGAAGATAGAAAAGGAAAGGGGCGGGCTGTCGGCCGATCTTGCTGAGTGTGGGGTTTTGTGTGTGTGTGTGTGTGTGTGTGTGTGTGTGTGTGTTTTAACCACAAGACACACACACACAAAAAAAAAATTTTTTTTTTTTTTTTAAAAAAAAAATAAAAAATAAAAAAATCCATATGTCTCCATGTTTGTGTTGGCTTTTCCCGGAGCTCAGAACCTAACTTTTAAAATATTTATGGGTCGCCAGCAGTGGAAGAAATAACTTAAAAGAGCCCATCCATCCTAATCTCTGGATCCCGACCGTTCCTCCGTGTGAGGGATATTGGGCACGCTTTCCTCGCTCAGGAAAAAGGAAAAAAAAGAGAGACCTTTGAGGGCTCAGATTGGTATCTGCGGGGCGAAACAGACGAGGAAGTCCAGGCCCAGGAGCGGCGCGGCCTTCGCTGTGCGTGCTGAAACCCAACGCTCCTGCGGGGCCCTGGAGGGGGGCCCCAGCCCAGACGCACGGCTGAGCCCGCTGCCTTCTCCCCCCCTTCTCCACGTCGACCTAATTCAAAGCACACATTTTTCTGCCCTTTTTTTTTTTTTAAACTCATACTTGAGAACCCTCAAAAGCCATGTGAGCGGTCTCCCGTCCACATGTACATACTTGTGGGCGAGGGTACAGCCGCCCTCAGATTCCGCCAGGAGCGGAGGACAAGGTCCTTCTCTCTCCGTCTCCCGGGCGTGGGTCACCGCGCTCCCCTCTCCAAAGTACACAGGGAGCTTTCACAGAACAGCCAGCCCTCTGAGCGGGCCTTTTCAGCCTTCTAGGGACTCTCACCCCCCCACACCCACCCCACCCCCCCCAAAAAAATATCATCGTGTTCCATAGAGATCTCTCCGGGCCCTCCTCTGAAACCCCTTTCAGTGGCTCAGCCGGGTATCAAACCACAGTCGCGTCCATCTCCCAGGGTCCTGGGATTGATGGGGTCTTCTAGAAGGTCCCTCAAGGCAGGCCGCCTTTCAGGGATGATGCCATTTTTGCTTTCAAACAAACCGGAGGCTCGCCTCGTTAGTTTCACATTTAAGGACTCGCCTTTTACTTCTTTGGGCTGATCCAAGTTCAGCTCGCACCCAAATTCTCTGCGAGTTGTATGCTTGGGAGGTCGGGGACTGGGGGCGGGGGGGGTCCCTGCAACGTGGCGATCCTGAGAGTTGGGGAATGAGGAGCATCATGGCTGCCTGCACCCTTCTGAACTTCCACCCAGGACCCCCGGTATCAGGAGCACGCAGCTCCCCCCCGAAAAACCTGAATTCCGGATGCAGCGCCAACCTTTGCGTAGAGGAGTAAGCCAAATTGTAGATATTAAAAGACAAATAAAACCCGGCCTTTTGCAAAAGGCCAAGGATAAAGCGTACTTCCCGGCAGCCCTCTGGGTTTCCAGGCAGAGCGGAGCGGAGCGTGTTGACTCTGAGGCCCGTGGACGTGGGAGAGGGTTAGCATTGCTCCTTGGGGATACTTGTCATGACCCCAAGAAAGAGAAAAAGAACTCGCAGGTAACACCCCCAAATTACCCCGCATCACCCCCAAACACCATGAGGTGTCCTGGACAATGGATTCTGGCCACTTTTCTCTTTTTTTTTTTTTCTACTTGGATGGAGTTCTTTACTGGCATCCATCGCTTTTGTCATGTACCTCTTTTTAATGCAGCCAGCCAAGAAGACTGGCCCTTGGAGCCTCTTCCTGGGGGGACCTCACATATGCAATACTTTTCTGCCCAAACCGGTTTGGCTCAGCGGATAGAGCGTCGGCCTGGGGACTGAAGGGTCCCAGGTTCGGTTCCGGGTCAGGGGCATGGACCTTGGTGGCGGGCACATCCCCAGTAGGAGGTGTGCAGGAGGCAGCTGATCGATGTCTCTCTCTCTCATCGATGTTTCTAATTCTCTCTCTCTCTCTCTCCCTTCCTCTCTGTGAAAAAATCAATAAAATATATATATTTTTTAAAAAATATGTTATACTTTTCTTATAAGAATAAAAACCAAGATGCTCAGGATACCCTGCCGGAGTAGCTCGAGGCCCAGTCCCCCCACCAGGGCCTCAAGCACAGGGAGGGGTAGGCACCCCAGGCGCCTGGAGCCGGCCGCACAGCCACGTCGGACCTCAGGAAGGCCTCTCTCGAACCCGCCTCGGAGGCGAGCCGTGCCAAGCTGGGAAGGATAACACCGAAAAAATGAACTTGATCGGTTTCGTTCCTGCAGGAGGGCCCGAGAGAAAGCCATCTCCCGGGGAACGAGAGAGGCCAAACATGGAGTCCTGGCGAGGCCGGCCCCCGCCACGGGGTCGGATCGTAGAAGAAGTCACATCCCGACACGAGGAAAACGCGGCCACGTCGCTCAGCCTCGCCCCCACAGGGCCCCCCTCGCTTTGGGCGTGGGCCAGCCCCGGATTCAAGCTAGGGGTTTTCTTGGCCCAACTCCATGGAAATATTTCCTCCGTGGAGCAAAGAACTGCTTCATTCAACTGCCTGCGGCTAGGGAGGGGGCTGGCTTAACTGTGTTGACAGAGAACGCAGAGGCCTGGGGAGGGGCCCCGGAGGAGAAAATGTATTCCAGGTAGAACAGGACTGGAAAGTTTGCTTTAAAGACATTTTTTTTCTTTTTCAAAAAAAACCCCGAAAAGATTGCTGACAGTTGAAAAACTGCCACCCCACCCAAGAGCTCCCAGAGAAGACATTTGTTTGTACTAGATTTCAGGGAGGGCTACAGCAGGGACCCGTCTCCGTAACGGCAAAGGGCAGGGGGCCAATTCTGGGCATGCTTTCAGCTTAAACATGCGAGGTCTGGACGCTTCCAGAGCCCACAGGAACCGCCCTGGGCCAGGCCTGCTGATCGCTGTGTCAGCGCTGGCCCCGGAGTCAGGGGCACCCAGGAGGCCCCGTGCACACAGAGGCGGTGGGGCAGGCTCCTGGGGGCGAGTTGACCCCGGATGGTCAACTCAAGATACGCCAGTGATGGGGACGTGGCGTATCTTCGTCCCCCACGGATGAGATGGTCCATTCCACCACCTCGTGCCATCCAGGGGATGCGAGAAGATGAGAAACCAGCCCAGGGCCGAGCATGGCAAGGAGGCAGGTGCCACTCGGGGTGGGTGGCCGGGGCCGCCTTGCGTTGGTAGCACCTGTCACTCCTGGCACCTGAATTGAAGAGAGAGAGAGAGAGCTTCAGGAAATCGCCAGGGACGCGGCTGGCTTTCTCCCAGCTCCGGGCAGACCGCTCATCCTGCCACACTTTGTGGCCTGTGTGGCTTGGCGTTAGTTGGGGGACCTCTCTGAACCTCATTGTCATGATCTCTAGAACGGGGGACCAGTGGCGCCTGAGGTGAGAAGATTAAATGGAGGAAATCGTGTGCCCTCCGAGGATGTGAAGGACAGCATAAGGAATATAGTCAATAATGTGGTGATGACTATGTAGGGTGGCAGGTGGGCACTGGATTTATGGTGGGGGGAATCCCTGTGTAAGGTATATAATTGTTGGACCGCGATGCTGTATACACCGGAAACGAATACAAAATAATATCAAATGGCACCTGTAACTGAAAATAAAACTAAAATAAGAGAGAGAAATACAAGTAAAGGGAATCCTTTTATTGTGTTCAAAGCTCCCGTGTCCCATCCTTCTTCCCATAAAAACCGTCTGCTTGTACAGCCCCTAGGAGAGCTCTTCTGGCTGTTAGATGGGAGGCTGCCCAACAATCCAGCCAAGGAGATCTTTTAAAAATACGCCGAAACCGGTGTGGCTCAGTGGATAGAGCGTCGGCCTGCGGACCGAAAAGTCCCAGGTTCGATTCCGGTCAAGGGCATGTACCTTGGTTGCGGGCACGTCCCCAGTGGGGGGGTGTGCAGGAGGCAGCTGGTCGATGTTTCTAGCTCTCTATCCCTCTCCCTTCCTCTCTGTAAAAAAAAAAAATCAATAAAAGTATATAAAATATAATAATAATCGTGTGCTGTGTTCGCCGGGTATGCCCAGCTCTATGCAGTGGAGGGTGGGTGGATAAACCTTCCGGTTTTCAATGCTGTTTGCATTTATGTCATCAGAAGCACACCTTCGTTCTGTCATTTTGTTTGTTTTTTTTTAATATATTTTATTGATTTTTTTTACAGAGAGGAAGGGAGAGGGACAGAAAGTCAGAAACGTCGATGAGAGAGACATCGATCAGCTGCTTCCTGCACGCCCCCCACAGTGGAGATGTGCCCGCAAGCAAGGTACATGCCCCCAACCGGAATCGAACCTGGGACCTTTCAGTCTGCAAGCCGACGCTCTATCCACTGAGCCAAACCGGTCTTGGCTGTTCTGTCATTTTAAAACAGTGTATTAAATCCACGGTAACCGCTGGGTCAAAGAGCAAAGGCACGCCGTCCCCTGCCCGGGCCCATAGGTGCCCTTCTCCTGTAGATGTGCAGCCGAGAGCCCTGCTCTCCAAACCGTCTGGCTGCTGAACCCTGTCCTTTGGGGGTCAGACTCTGCCAGTCCCTCCGGGGCTGTGGAGGAGATTAAATCACAGAGAGCCTGGGTACCCAGTAGGTGCTCAATCCTGAGGGGGCACCTCCCGCCCACCCCATGCAGACAGCCCAGCTGCCCTGGGCAGAGCCGCTCTGACAATACCCGTTGCCCACAGGAATGAAGAACCCCAAACCTCTGCCACAGCCTCCAGAACAGCGGTTCTCAACCTTCCTAAGGCCGCGACCCTTGCATCCAGTTCCTCCTGTGGTGGTGACCCCCAACCATGACATGTTGCTACTGTGATGCATCGTGGTGTCAATATCTGCATTTTCCGAGGGTCTTAGGCCACCCCCTAAAGGGGTCACGACCCACAGGTTGAGAACCGCTGCTCCAAACGGAGGAGGAACAAATCGGAGCTGTGAGCCTCTGGGTCCAGAGAGGCCCAGGACAAGGGTGGTGGCCATGGTCCTGGGGTGGCTGGCCAGGCACCCCCAGGCCAGCCTCTGCCCAACTAACAGCGTTGTTTCCTCCCTTTTGGGGGGTAACTTCACCATCCAGGTCAGTGGGGGCGACTAGGGGTCCCCGTGGTGCCTGGTCCCCCCATCTTAGCCTACCAGCTTACTCAGGCTTACGCGCTCTGCAAAAGCTTCGCCCGCTGAGACGCGGGCTCGGTGTTCAGCATACCCTTTAGGTGTTTGCGGAAAGGATGAGCTGGGGGCGCCGGCCTTTAGGTAAACGGAGCTGCGCTGGCACATTTAATGATAACAGAGAGCAAACAGAAGCCGCCTTTCCGGGCCCGCCCGCTCCCCCGGCCTCCCAAACTGAAGACACCCCTGCCTTCCGGAACTGTTCCGGGTGGAGGGCTGCAGGAAGGCTGCTGGGACCCCCCAGCCCTCCTCACCCCACTGAGCCTCCGTCTCCCCTCTGCAGAAATAGGAACAGCATCGCTGGTTTTGCTCGGAACACAGAACAAGACAGAATCACAGATTATGGAAAACAAAAAGCCTGCTGCATCCCTCGGCAGGAACAGGAGGCTCATCATCCAGGGTCGGAGGTGCACCCTCAGCCCAGGCACACTTAAAACCAGCGGTCCCCCTTCCCCCCCAAAAAACAGCTGAGGTTTTGCACTTTTAGCCTGAATTTTGTTGCCTTTAAAAACTGAATTCCAGCCGAGACCGCTTTGGCTCAGTGGATAGAGCGTCGGCCTGCGGACTGAAAGGTCCCAGGTTTGAGTCCGGTCGGGGGCATGTACCTTGCTTGCGGGCACATCTCCACTGTGGGCCGTGCAGGAGGCAGATAATCGATGTCTTTCTCTCATCGATGTTTCTGACTTTCTATCTCTCTTCCTTCCTCTCTGTAAAAAAATCAATAAAATATATTTAAAAAAAAAAACAAAAAACCTGAATTCCAGGTTTTAGTCAGGCATTCATTCATTCATTCATTCAAGAAACAGTTACTAGTAGGGAATATAGTCAATAATATTCTGGTAACTTATGGATGGTGTCAGGGGGTTCTAGACCCCTGGTAAGGATCACTTGGTAAGTGATAGAAAGGTCTGACCACTATGCTGCATGCCTGAAGCTAATACAATATTCAATGTCAGCTGTCACGGAAAAATGAGAAAATAATAACATAAAATATGGCTACCCTCAACGAGTCAACAAGTGCCGGTGAGCATGTAGAGAAAAGGGAGCCCGCGTGCACTGCTGGCGGGGATGCAGACGGGTGCAGCCGCTGGAGTCTCCTCAAAACACCAAATAGGCCACCGCCATTTGATCCCTTCAGTGACCCCCCTTCAAGAACTATGTCCTCAGAGTCCCGCAACACCAAACAGGAAGAATATGTGCACCCCTACGTTCCTAGCGGCACAATGTACCACAGCCAGGATCGGGAAACTGCTCAAGCGCCCGTCGGTAGATGAGTGGATAAAAAAGCTGCGGTACCTTTACCCCGTGGAATACGATGCAGCTGTCAAAAAAAAAGAAGACCTGTCACCCTTGGAGACATCGGGGAGGAGATTACTGTGCTCAGTGCAACAAGCCAACGAGAGAAAAACAAAGATCGCGTCATCTCAATTACGTGTGGACTCCAATGAACTAAGTAAATGGGTGCATGAAAGAGAACCAGAGGCACCGAAGGAGGGAACCGACAGATGAACCTCAGAGGGAAGGGAGAGAAGTGGGAAGAGGTTAACCGAAGAGCTTCTATGCTTAAAGGCATCTATGCATTGCACGGGGCCACAGGCCATAGGGCGGCGAAGGACTGGGGCGATGCAGAAAAGGGAACATTTGCCTGCTCTCAACAAGAAAAATTTTTATATTAAATTACACACACACACACACACACACACACACACACACTAGAGCTATTGGAACATAAACCTAAACTAGATTTCAGTAAAAAGCTGAAGAGAGAGAGAGAGAGAGAGAGAGAGAGAGAGAGAGAGAGAAGAGGAGAGGAGAGGAGAGGAGGGGAGAGGAGAGAAGAGAAGAGAAGAGAAGAGAAGAGAAGAGAAGAGAAGAGAAG
>JAAGEH010000195.1:658640-678580 GCA_011751065.1 Lasiurus cinereus | reverse complement strand
AACCGCGGTCACTGGTGAACCGTGGACACTGGTGAACCGCGGACACTAGTGAACCGCACGCGGTCACTGGTGAACCGCGATCACTGGTGAACCGCGATCACTGGTGAACCGCACGCGGTCACTGGTGAACCGCGGGCCGCCAGTAACCCACAAGCTGCCATTGAAACCTGGGACGTTGGTGAACCGGGGATCACCGGCAAGCGGCCGGTCACTAGTGAACGGCGGGCCGTTGGTGAACCGTGGGTCTCTGACAAGCTGCGAGCCTCTGTTGAACGGCAGGCCACGAGTGACCGCGAGCCGCCGTTGAACCACGGACCACTGGTGACCCGCGGGCACCGGTGAACCGCGGCCATTGGTGAACCGCGGGTCACCGACGAGCCGCGAGCCGCCGTGGAGCCACGGGCCGTTGGTGAGCCGAGAGCCTCCACTGAACTGCGGATCGCCAGCAAGCTGCGGGCCACTGGTGAACCGCGGGCCACTGGTGAACCGCGGGCCATTGGTGAACCGTGGGCCACTCGTGAACCGTGGGCCCTGGGAAGTCACGGCTCACGGGCCGGCACTCTCGGTAATTCCCCTTAGGGCCTGGGGCGGGGACACCCTCTCTCCCTAGCCCCCCGCAGCCCCAGCTTGCACCTGGGCTCAGTGTTGGGGGGGATCGTGCAGGTGCTGGTCGTAGGAACCCCCCTAGCTCAGTTCTATAATCGCCGGGGCTGAAAGGAGACGGCGGGCTCTTTGACCAAGGGGTGGGCCTGCTCCCATTCTTTGGGGACCCTCAGCCCCTCCCAGTGCTCAGTCACTGGCAGACAGCCATTTACCAAGCAGCAGGAGGCCGTTCAGTAATTCAGGAAAATGGTAATGCGGGGGGGTGGGGGGTGGGGGAATGGTAATTCTTTCCCAACTCGGTGGGTTTTCTCTTAAAGGGGCAGACGCTCTCCCCAGCAGGCTTAAAGGGGCAGTGTCGGGTTGAAATTTACCACATCCTCTGGGGAGCCAGCTCGTACTCACCCCTCTCCTACCCACCCTCCCACCCCTCCCGCCTTCCCTGATGGGGGCCCACAGGGTATAGGGTCCCCCGATTTCTGGAGCGCCGCTGGCTAAGTCATTCCTGCTGAGTCGTCTTTCCCGCAGAGCTGGGGAGAGGCCGGTTTCCTGTGCGCGCTCCCCACGCACAGTTGTCCGTGGACCACAGCTCTAATTGAACACAGGCCTCAGGAGGAGGTCCTCCCGTCTGTTCTGCAGAATCCCCAGCAGGTCCGTCTGGGGCCGGGAGCGGGCTGAGCTGAGCTGAGCCGGCCTGGGGCACCAGCCAGCGGAGCAGCCACGGACAGAGGGCTGCAGCCCGGGCCACCCCCACCCCCGTACCCCCACCCAGGCCTTTGGCAAATGGGTGGCACACCACGCCCCACGCAGGGGACTGCGTCACGTGGCAGCCCCAGGCCCCGCCACCACGAGCCTGGCCAGGACCGTGCCCAGCCCACGGCAGCCCCGGGTGCGCGTGGCAACCCCTGGCACCACCAGGCCGAGGCTCTTCTCACACACACATCCCTGCCAGTTGGGGGGTCTGGGGCCTTCAGAGCTGCCAGGCAGCCCCCCGAGGCATTGGGGCAGCAAGATGCCCTCACTCAAAGAGGAGGTGTCGTGGGCAAACAGCACCCACGTGGCCCCAGAGGACAGACCCCAGAGGCCCACCTCCCCCCTCCTCCCGGTTCTGCCAGCCACAGTCCTACACCCCCCTCCAACCTGGCCAGCCCCCCGCCATAGCCATTTCCAAACCGGCTCCACCCAGTAGGGGCCGGGAAAGGTGAATCCCGTCGGTTTTACAGGAATAAGGGCCTGGAGCAGCTTCCGGGCCCAAAGACCACCCTTCCCTGGGGCGCCGGCTTCCATGGATTTTCTGGGCTAAGTCTCCAGCCCTCGCCCCCGGCCACCCCCACCCCCACCAGCTCTCCAGGCTCCGGAGCCGGGGCCGCTGCCACACTCGGCGGGGAGCCACCGGGGCGGCCACCCCAGGAGCCCCTCGGGGACCCCAGGCGCCTGGCAGTTGCCGGCTCTTCAGTTCGCGGTGGTCTCCGGGGTCTTTCCTTGGGATTTATTTCGCCGGCTCCTCACCACCGCCCCCAGAGGGGTGCTTTGTTGTCACTCTACAGCATCCCAGGCGCCGACACCAGAAAAGCGGAGGCCCCCCCCACCCCCACCCCGACTTCCCGCAGTGGCCACGGTCAGAGGGACCCCAACGTCGCGACTGCCCCAGGCCTTTGTGCCACCGATAAGGTGGCCTATGTGGCTCCCCCACCTCCCTGCACGGAATCGTGGAGACCGAGAAGTGAGTGAGGGGTGTGGGGGGCGGTTTGGGGGTTGGGGGGGGGGTTGTTCGGAGGCCGACATTGGGTGGTGGGGTGAAGGGGACGTTTGGGCTCCAGGTGGGGACAGGTCTGGCGAGGTGACTCCTGCACTCAGAAGCCTCCGCCCAAGGTCTTTATGACGAACATCCCGCTCAGAGACTTAAATGTGCCATTAGGAGGGAAGCGCTCCCCAGAGGCCCCCCGGGAGAATCTGTCTGGTGCGGATGGCAGTAGCCAGGATTTGATGAGTGACAAGCTCAGGGGACCCAACAGCTCCCCACGGACAACTGAGGCACCGGAGCTGCGGGTGGGAGGACCGTGCCCCCCCCCCGCCCCCCCGCCGGGCCGGCAGACAGCGCCTGGATGCCGCCCTGGCGCTCCCGCGAGCCTCGTCTCACTGCGCTCCCCCAATAGCTCCATCAGGGAGCTGTCATAATATTTTAACCTTTAAGACAATTACAGGAATAATGCTTGTTTCTTGTTTAAAAAAAATAAAGAGAGAGAGACGAGAACAAACAGCGAAATAGAGAGCGGGAGGAGGCAGCCACGTGACCGGGGAAAGTGGGATGTCTCAGCCCCGTTCGCACCCCTCCCCACCGGCCCCGGCGCCTGCGATGCGAAGGCCCTCCGGAGGGTCAGGGGGCACCCTCAGTTTTAGGGTGCCCCTCCCACTCTTGAACTCCGTGGAGGGGGGCTGGTACAGGGAGCCCCTGGGTGTCCCTGTGAAGGAGGTTTTCCTTCCCAGATGAGTTCTGCGGAGGGGGTGACAGATTTCAGAGAGCGTGCGGTGGGAGATGAACCCCAAAGGGTTATGAGAAGAGGGTCATCGCTGACATAGGGAGAGGTCGTTTCCCGGTTCCCAGTCCCCCTTTTCCCTCTAGAAATGCAGAGAGAGCCATGAATACGTGATGGCCTTCGGGGTGCCAGTGTTTGACCCCCAAGGTCCAGGGAGCAGGCCTGTAGATATTGTAACCCCTAAGGCAGCGGTTCTCAACCTGGGGGTCGCGACCCCTTTGGGGGTCGAACGACCCTTTCACAGGGGTCGCCTAAGACTATCGGAAAACACCTATTTTCCATGGTCTTAGGAACCAACACACCGCTCCTTGGTGTCGCAACGTGTAGCCATGTCGTTGACTGTTGTCCTAGGAAGACTGTTGCCCATGCGACACCACGATTCAAGACAAAATTTCATTTATTTGTCATTAGAAATAAATATTTCACAATATACAATTACATGTTGTTTTTGTGATGAATCCCTATGCTTTAATGATGTTCTATTTGTAACAACGAAAATACATCCTGCCTATCAGATATTTACATGACAGTTCATCACAGTAGCAAGATGACAGCGATGAAGTAGCCACGGAAATAATTTTAAGGTTGGGGGTCACCACCCCGTGAGGAGCTGTCTTAAAAGGTCACGGCATTAAGAAAGGTTGAGAACCGCTGCCCTCAGGAGATAGGAGGCAGCTGTGCTTGCAGAGATCCCTGGCTGGGCGAGGGGCCGGGCGAACCCCAGCTGCACCTCTTCTTCTGGGCCAGGTGCTGGGAGCTGAAACTGACCTAGAAAATGGAGACACCCTTTCTGCTTCTCCCCTGCGGTTTTCTTCACCCTCCCTCTCTCCTCCCCGCCTAACCCCAGACCCAGGCCCTCCCTGGTCTCTCTACCCAGGGAGGGCAGGAAGGGGGCCCAGACACCCCCAGATCGGACCTCCCACCCCTCCCTCATCCCCAGCACTCTGCCAAGAGGGTGTGAGCTGAGGAGGAAGCTGGAGCGAAGGTTGGTTCTGCTCAAACGTTGAAGTCGTGATGTCGTATCTCAGTGTGGTTCGAAATGCCATTTTCCTAAAAAAGTAATAATAATAATAGCGTTCAACAGGTTTTTGTATACTTATTTGCCATCCCTATGTCTTCTTTGCTGACGTGTGTGCTCTGATAGTTGGCCCAGTTTTGATTGAGTTCTTTGGTTGTTGTTTTTTTGACTTTTTTTATTTCTTTCATTAAGAGAGAGGAAGGGAGAGAAAGAAAGAGAAAAAACCCCACAGATTCATTGTTCCCCGTGTTTATGCGTTCCTTGGTGGCTCCGTGTATGTGCCCCGACCGAGGGTCAAACCCACAACCTTGTGTCTCTAGACCAGCGGTTCTCAACCTGTGGGTCGCGACCCCTTTGGGGGTCAAACGACCCTTTCACAGGGGTCGCCTAAGACCATGGGAAAATGCAGATATTGACATCACGATGCATCACAGCAGCAACATTGCATGGTTGGGGGTCACCACCCCATGAGGAACTGGATGCCAGGGTCTCGGCCTGAGGAAGGTTGAAAACCGCTGCTCTAGACGATGCTCTCACTGACTGGGCTTCGAGAGTCTGTCTGTGCTCCACTTGCAAGTTGCTTTGCGTTTTGTTCGTTTGTTTCAAATACGTGCTTTGCAAATACTTTCCAACGGGCTATGACTTAAAAGTATTTTTTCAGAGAGAAGATTTCTTTAATGTTGATGAAGTCCAGTTGATCATGCTGTTGACTAGTCGTATGGTGTCTTCATTAAGAAATCTTTTTTTTTAATACATTTTATTGATTTTTTACAGAGAGGAAGGGAGAGAGCATAGAGAGCCAGAAACATCGATGAGACATCGATTAGCCGCCTCCTGCACGCCCCCTGCTGGAAATGTGCAGGCCACCAAGGTACCTGCCTTTGAGCGGAATCGAACCCGGGACCTTTCAGTCCGCAGGCCGACCCCCTGTCCACAGAGCCAAACTAGTCAGGTTCATAAAGAAATCTTGACCCGAGCCCCACAAAGGCCGTTCCCTCCGTGTCGTTTGAGAAGCTGTCTGGTGGTGGGCTGTACCTGGGGGTCTCCACCGCACTCTGGATCTGCAGCACCAGCCGGACGTCATTTCCTGCGCGGGCGTCTCCCCGGCCCAGCTCTCTCTGTCAGAGACGCGCCCCTCTTCCCCAAGATACGCCCGGGCGCTTTGGTCAAAAAATGCGGATAGCATGTTTCTGGGTGCTCTCTTCTGTCCCTTGGATCTATTGTGTCTCCCTTTAAAAATATTGTTATTGATTTTTAGAGAGAGGGAAAGAGAGAAGCATTGATAGGAGAGCATCCATCGGCTGCCTCCTGCACGCCCCTACCAGGGATGGAGCCTGCAACCTAGGACAGGCCCTGTCTGGGAATCCAACCAGCAACCCTTCAGTGCAGCGGTTCTCAACCTTCCTCAGGCCGCGACCCTGGCATCCAGTTCCTCATGGGGTGGTGACCCCCAAAACCATGAAATGTTGCTACTGCGATGCATCGTGATGTCAATATCTGCACTTTCCGAGGGTCTTAGGCGGCCCCTGTGAAAGGGTCGTTGACCCCCAAAGGGGTCGCGACCCACAGGTTGAGAATCGCTGCTTCAGCGCATGGGACCATGCCCAGCCAGCGGAGCCATCCCGGCCTTACCTTTCCATAGGCGTTTTAGAATCCGCTTCGAACCAATAGACCAAGGACTGTTTTTAAAGAAAATCCTGCAGGGATGATGCTTGAGAGGGTGGTTTCCGCTATCGATTAATCTGGGGAGAAATGACATCGAGTCTTCCTTATCGAGGGCCATTTATTTTATTTTATTTTATTTTTAAACTATATTTTATTGATTTTTCACAGAGAGGAAGGGAGAGGGATAGAAAGTCAGAAACATCGATGAGAGAGAGACATCGATCAGCTGCCTCCTGCACACCCCACACTGGAGATGTGCCCGCAAGCAAGGTACATGCCCCCGACCAGAATGGAACCTGGGACCTTTCAGTCCACAGGCCGACGCTCTATCCACTGAGCCAAACCGGTCTCGGCCTCTCCATTTATTTTCACCTTTAGTTACTCTCCACAGTTTTCTCAGTCTCACTGTACACATCTTGCCCATCTTTTGTTCGACTTGCCCGTGCGTGTCTCATGGAGCTGCATGTTTTTTTGTTAAGTGGCATTTTAATTTGTTTTCCGGATTATGTGTGGCTAGTGCCCAGGAAAACAATAGATTTCTCACTGGTCTGCTAATCTGCCACCCTGCTTAGCTTCGTGCTAATGCCAGTGGCTTCCTGGTGCCAGATTCCGTGAGATTTCCGACCCAGGCGATCCTGCCACCTGCAAGAGAGAGACAGGTCTACTTCCTTTTCGCTCTGAATGCCTTTTTATTTCTCTCTCTTTTTTTTATTTCTCTTCTTTTGAAATAGAGAGGCTAGTCGGTGACTGCAACTCCCAGTACAGTGTTGACTGTAAAGGTGGGAACAGACAGCCTTGCCTGTTATTGTTCTTAGGGGGTCAGGATTGGGGGGGGGGAGGCATTCAGTCTTTTCGCCACTAAATACGTTATTAGCGGCAAGATGTTTAAAGGTGCTTTTTGTGACTTGTTACTATGAGTTGTTGTTGTGTTTTTTGTTTTTTTTTTATCACCAATGGATGTGAAGTTAATTAAATGCATTCCCTGAGTCTATTGAAACATCCTTACCGTTTTTTTCTTTTTTTAGCGCCTTCCTGTGATGCATCGCCCTGATGGATTACCAGATGTTAAAGCAGCTGGGCCTTCCTGGAATAGGCTCCCTCTGTATTGTTGTTCCGTCCCATTTCCTCCCGTTTCATCGAGGGGCTTTCACATCTCGGCTGATGAGGGACCTGGGTCCACGGTTTTCTTTCTTTCTTCCTTCCTTTCTTTCTTTCTTTCTTTCTTTCTTTTTTTTAAAAATATATATTTTATTGATTTTTTACAGAGAGGAAGGGAGAGGGATATTACGTTAGAAACATCGATGAGAGAGAGACATCGATCAGCCGCCTCCTGCACGCCCCCCACTGGGGATGTGCCCGCCACCAAGGTCCATGCCCTTGACCAGAATCGAACCTGGGACCTTTCCGTCCGCAGGCCGACGCTCTATCCACTGAGCCACACCGGTCTCGGCTGGTTTTCTTTCTTGTCATCTCTTTCCCCAGGTTTTCATCATCGGGTGCATGCTGGCCTCAGCGTCCGCGAAGGAAGTGTGCCTCCTTCTTGAATTCTCTATAGAACTGGTGAAGAACTGGTCCCATTTCTTCCTTCAATGGTTGGTGTCGTAGTCTAGGGAGGCCGCCGGGGCCTGCCGCTCTCTCTGTGGGGACATGGGTTAACGATCAGTTGGGTTTCTGTCCTCTGTGTACATCTAACTCGGGGATCCACCTCTTTTTCCGTGGGCTTCTGTTGTTGGGGCTCAGGAAGAAGTTCTTCCATAGCGTGTGTGAGTGGCAGGCCTTTGCATGCACACGGCGTTCATACTTCATAGCCTCTTGTTATTCCGCTGGTAATGGCAGGTATGCTGGGGGGGTGCCTCTCCCCACCCCGATATCAGCCACGTCTCCCGGGCGCCTGGCTCCCAGGTGCCTCTCTTCACTTGATCTCTCAGAGAGGCCGCTGCTGGCTCCCTTTGGTTGGCTCCATGGTCTTTCTGTTTTGATCTTAGTGATTTCTTGCCTTCACTTCCTGCGCGTTTAATTTGCTGTTCATTGTCTTTGCTCATTTGGAAATGGAAGTTATTGCTTTTAGACCTTTTCTCTCTCTCTCTCTCTTTTCACATGGGCATTTGGTGCTATAAATTCCTGCCTCCGTACAGCTTTGAGAGGCGGCACACACATTTTGACATTCTCTCTCTCTCTCTCTTTTTTTTTTTTCATGTTTCTGCCATTCAACGTGCTTTTTAACTTTTCCCTTCTTATTTCTCTCTGACCCACGCGCCCGTTTGGAGACGTGTTATCCCGCTCCCCAGCGCTTGGCAAGGTCCCAGAGATCGTCCTGTTATTGATACTGTCTCTAATTTGAGGCCACCCTGGCCGGAGGATATACACTCCGGATGACTTGTATCCCTTTAAATATACGGACACTTGTTTGACGGCCCCGGATGGGATCTATCTTTATAAATGTTCCGTGCACACTTGAGAGGAATGCGAGCCTGCAGTTGTCGGTCGGCCTGTTCTATAAATGTCAGTTAGGTCAAGTTGGCGGGCAGCGCTGCGCACGTCCACTCGATCCGTACTGATTTTCTGCCCACTTGTTGTATCAATTACTGAAAAGGGAGGATTGAAATACCCAGCGGTAATTGCTGATTTGTCTATTTGCAGTTCCCTTCGTCTGGAGGGCATGTGTGGTTTTTTTTTTTCACGCTCTGTTATTAGAGGTAGAAACTGGGAGGATTGCTATGTCCTCTTGGTCAATGACTCCATGGCCATTATAAAGTGAACTTGGTTTGCAGCCTGGAAATCTCCGAGCCTGGCATTCATAGAGCCATTTGAAATATCCTTTGCATTTTGTCAGTATTGTATATATTTTTCCATCCTTTGCTTTTAACCTGTTGGCGTCTCCCTACTTGCGGTGTTGTTTTTTTTTGTTTTTGTTGTGTTTTTTTGTAAGTGACTTTGGGTCTTGCCTGTCTACTAAGGGGGGTGCTTACACACTTACATTTCATGCGATTATCGATCTCAGGTTTAAAAAGCCAGTCACCTTAGGTTTCTATTCGATCCAACTGTTCTTTGATCTCCTTTTCCTCTTTCCCCCCCTGCATTCTGGGAACTAATGGCGATGTTTATTATCTCATTGTATCTCCTTTGTGGACTTGCGAGCTCTGACTCTCAATTTTGTCATTTTAGTCCTCGGTTAAGGTTTAGTCTTCACCATTCACTGAGCACAATCAGTCTTCAAGTAAATTCCACTTTGCATCGAGTGTAAGAACCTTTCATACCAAGACTCCGTTTCTCCTCCCCAACGTCCATGCCGGGGTCATACATTTGACTTTTCATACGTCATTGACACCATAATACATTAACATGTGTATTTATTTTAAAATATGTTTTTATTGTTTGCTTTTAGAAAGAGAGAAGCATCGATGTGAGAGAGAAACATGGATCTGCTGCCTCTTGCGCACCCACAACCCTGGCATGTGCCCTGACCAGGAATTGAACTGGCAAACCTTTTAGTTCACGGGACAACACTCAACCACGGGGCCAGCTTTCATATTTCTATTTTAACCATCATCTCTCTCTTCAAGAAATTTAAAGAAGAAAAACAACTTTGACTATTTACCCAGGAAGTTATCATTTTTTTGGTATTCTTTCATTTGTGTAAATCCTTATTTCTAATATCATTTGCCTTATGCCCAAAGGACTTGACATTTCTTGGAGTGCTAATCTGTGGTTGATGAATTCTCACAACTTTTGTGTGTCTGAAAATGTACTTTGCTTTTGTTCTTGTGAGCTATTTTCCCCAGGTACCTCAGGGAAACTATTCTCAGTGAACAGTTTTTTCTGTTGTTTTTTTCCCCTTTGGGTATTTTATTTTATTTTGTTGTAAGTTGCTTTTTATAAAAAAAAAATTATTGATGTTTTTTACAGAGAAGAAGGGAGAGGGATAGAGAGTTAGGAACATCAATGAGAGAGAAACATCCATCAGCCACCTCCTGCACACCTCCTACTGGGGATGTGCCCACAATCAAGGTACATGCCTTTGACCAGAATCGAACCTGAGATCTTTCAATCCACAGGCTGACGCTCTCTCCACTGAGCCAAACTGGTTAGGGCTATAAGTTGCATTTTTAAAAAATATATATTTATATTGATTTCAGAGAGGAAGGGAGAAGAAGAGATAGAAACATCAATGATGAACAGGCCTCCTACTGGGGATCAAGCCTGAAACCAGGCATGTGCCCTGACTGGGAATCGAACTGAGACCTCCTGATTCATAGGTCCACATTCAGCCACTGAGCCACACGGATTGGGCTCCTTTTGATACATGAAAGAGTGCTGTTCTATTGTCTTCTTGTTTGCATCCTGTCTAGTAAGAACTTTGCATTCGTTTTTAGATTTATGTCTCTGTGTAACATGTATTTTTTGCTTCTGGCTGGGTTTAAGATTTTTGTTCTTCATTAATGGTTTTGGGCAATTTCATTCTAATGTACTTTTGTATAGTGTTTTTTTTTTTCTTTATTGTTTTTTTTAATATATTTTATGGAGTTTTTACAGAGAGGAAGGGAGAGAGATAGAGAGTTAGAAACATCAATGAGAGAGAAATATCGATCAGCTGCCTCCTGTACACACTCTACTGGGGATGTACCCGCCACTGAGGTATGTGCCCTTGACCAGAATCGAACCTGGGACCTTTCAGTCTGCAGGCCGACGCTTTATCCACTGAGCCAAACCAGATTTGGCTCTTTCTTTTTTTTTAAATATATTTTTTATTGATATTTCTACAGAGAAGAAGGGAAAGGGATAGAGAGAAACATCAATGAGGGAGAAACATCCATCAGCCGCCTCCTGCACACCTTCTACTGTGGATGTGCCCACAACCAAGGTACATGCCCTTGACCGGAATCGAACCTGGGACCCTTCAGTCCACAGGCCGACGCTCCATCCACTGAGCCAAACCGGTTTTGGCTCTAGTGTTTTTCTTATTCTTGCACTTGAGGGTCATTGAGTCCCTTAGAACTGAGGCTTTATAGTTTCCCCCAGATTTGGGGAAAATTTGGCCTTTACTTCTTTAAATATGTCTCTGCACCCTCCCGCTTGGGGTCTTCTATCCATGTGTTAGGCTGCTCGAAATGGTCCCTCCCTCACGGATGCTATTTTAATTTGGGGGATTATTTTCTCCGTGTGTTTCATTTTAGATAGCTTCTATTACTCAATTGTCCAGTTAATTATCCTTTCTTCTGCGACGTTTAATCTGCCAACAATCTCACCCGGTGTAATTTCCTCTCACACACTGCAGCATTCATCTCTGGACGTTCAATTCGGCTACTTCCCTATCTTCCCTTTCTCTACTTAACCTGCTGAGCGGACCGGAGACAGTTATAATGAGGGCTGTTGCGGTGTCTTCCGCTGCTGCTGATTCTGACGTCTGCGTACGTTCCAGGTCGGTTTTGCATGGTGAGTCTCCCCACGGTGCACCATGTATGCTTGACTCTTTGGATGTTTGGCAAAACTTTTTGTTTAACCATCACCTGAGGACATGCTCAGAGAGAGAAGCGGGGGGTGGGGCAGGAGGGAGAGAAAGAGAGACACGATCTGCTGCCTTCCACCCCAGGTATGTGCCCTGACCAGGAATCGAACCGGGAACCTTTCGGTGCGTAGGATGGCACTCTGCCCACTGACCCAGCAGCCGGGCTGCATGCCTGGACCAATTCCATTGGGCGCCGGTCATTACGAAGGTTGCCTGGCTCGAGCGTTGAACCATCTTTGCGATCCTACAAATATGCAGAGCTTTGTTCTGGGGTTCAGTCCAGTGACCTGGGAACGGTCTGATCCTTGAGGGCAGCGGTTCTCAACCTGTGGGTCGAGATCCCTTTGAGGGTCGAACGACCCTTTCACAGGGGTCGCCTAAGACTATTGGAAAACACCTATTTCCCATGGTCTTAGGAACCAACACGCCGCTCCTCGGTGTCGCAAAGTGTAGCCATGTAGTTTACTGTTGTCCTAGGAAGACTGTTGCCCATGCTACACCACGATTCAAGACAACATTTCATTTATTTGTCATTAGAAATAAATATTTCACAATATACAATTACATATTGTTTTTGTGATTCATCCCTATGCTTTAATGATGTTCAATTTGTAACAACGAAAATACATCCTGCACATCAGCTATTTACATGACAGTTCATAACAGTAGCAAAATTACAGTTATGAAGTAGCCACGGAAATCATTGTATGGTTGGGGGTCACCACAACATGAGGAATTGTATGAAAGGGTCGCGCGCGGCCTTAGGAAGGTTGAGAACCACTGCTTGAGGGTCTTGTTTCTCTCTCTCTCTCTTTTTTTTTTCTTTTTTAAAATATATTTTATTGATTTTCTACAGAAAGGAAGAGAGAGGGACAGAGAGCCCGAAACATCGATGAGAGAGAGACATCCATCAGCCGCCTCCTACACGCCCCCCACTGGGGATGTGCCCGCCACCAAGTACATGCCCTTGACCGGAATCGAACCTGGAACCTTTCAGTCCGCAGGCCAACGCTCTAATCCACTGAGCCACACCGGTCTCAGCGAGGGTCTTGTTTCTCAAATGTGCTCAGTGTGTGTGTGTGTGGGGGGTGGGGTCTGAAGTGACACCTTAGTCCGGGGCTAATTCTTTCCGGCTGCTGAGGCCACACGTGGTGAGAACTCCAGCGACGTCTTCTCCCGGCCGCCGGCGGGAACAGAAACTTCCCGGCCTCTGTGCGGGCTCCACTCTTCCCACTCCCCCATTGGGGTGGTTTAGGGTGTGCGTTTTCGTTCCTGGGTCTGAGCTGGGTGGTCTCCTCCCCTCCCCCCGAGGTCGCTCTCTTCCAGGCCCCGGGTTTCTCACCCTTCGCGGTCCTCGGCCCTGAGAGCCGTGGCTGCCTCCACGTCCCTCCCAGCCCCACAGCCCGGAGACCTCCCCGCGAAGGCAGCCGCCACGCACCCTGACGTCCCGGGTCTGGAAAAGCCCCCGGCTCCCCTCGTTTGTCTGGTGGTTCTGAAGGTGTCCCCTGGGAGGGGACATGTGTTCCCATTCCTCTGTGGTCGGTGGTCCTTGTGAATCCTCACTGGAGGAGGTTTTTCCACTGATTTTATTTATTTATTATTATTATTTTTAATATATTTTATTGATTTTTTACAGAGAGGAAGTGAGAGAGAGAGAGAAAGTCAGAAACATCGATGAGAGAGAGAGACATCCATCAGCCGCCTCCTGCATGCCCCACAGTGGAGACGTGCCTGCAAGCAAGGTACATGCCCCCGACCGGAATCGAACCTGGGACCCTTCAGTCCGCAAGCCGACGCTCTATCCACTGAGCCAAACCGGTCTCAGCTGATTTTTTTTTTTTTAAGAGAGAGTGGGACCAGCGGTTCTCAACCTGTGGGTCGCGACCCCTTTGGGGGTCGAACGATACTTTCACAGGGGCCGCCTAAGACCATCGGGAAATCCAGGTATTGACATCACGATGCATCACAGTAGCAAAGTTTCATGGTTGGGGGTCACCACCCCATGAGGAACTGGATGCCAGGGTCGCGGCCTGAGGAAGGTGGAGAACCACTGGAGTGGGAGGGAGGGGGAGAGACAGAAAGAAAGAAACGTCGATGTGAGAGCCACATCCATGGGCTGCCTTCTGCAGGAGCCCTGACCAGGACCAGGGTTCGAGCCTGCAATAAAGGTCCATGCCCTTGACCAGAATCGAACCCAGGACCCTTCAGTCCAAAGGCTAGTGAGGTACCCACCGAGCCAGATGGGCGAGGGCCTGTTACTCTCTCTTTTTTTTTTTCCAACATTCTATTGATGTTTTACAGAGAGGAAGGGAGAGAGAGAGAGAGAGAGAGGGAGTTAGAAACACCCATCGGCCGCCTCCTGTACATCCCCTACTGGGGATGTACCCGCCACCGAGGTCCATGCCCTTGACCAGAATCAAACCTGGGACCTTTTAGTCCACAGGCCAATGCTCTATCCAGTGAGCCACACCGGTGAGGGCCTGTTACTCTGTCTTGACCAGAATATTCTGGGGGTGTCTTCTCACCTCCCAGTGTGCACCTGACCACAGTTCCTCCAGCTCTCATTACGTAGCCCCCATTTATCCTGACCAGAAGGCTGATGACCCCTGTGCATGTCCCACCCCCCCACACCCCCACATTCTCCAGAAAGCCCAGGAACAAGGGGCACAGGGGGCTTCGCTCTCTCTCTCCAAACCCGCCAGCCGTGGCCGCAGAACCGCAAGGAGCCGGGCAGCAGGCTGACAGGCGCGGCTGAACGAGGGCCGGTGTGGGGGCCTCCTGGCCGGGGGGGGAGGTGGTGCTGGTGGACATGGCAGGGCAGGGACCGCCCCCCCGCCAGGTCTGGCACAACAGGAGGCAGCAGTCTGTGATGGGGAGCAGGGAGGCTTTCTTCCCTGGCCCATAGGGGGACCCGGCCTGGGAGAGGGCAGGGTGGGGCCCTGTTCCCCTGACAAAACGGCAAGGTTTGTCCTTTTTTTAAATATATTTTACTGAATTTTTTAAAATATATTTTATTGATTTTTTTTTTTTTTTTTTACAGAGAGAAAGGAAGAGGGATAGAAAGTCAGAAACATCGATGAGAGAGACATCGATCAGCCACCTCCTGCACGCCTCATATTGGAGATGTGCCCGCAACCAAGGTACATGCCCCCGACCGGAATCGAACCTGGGACCTTTCAGTTCACAGGCCGACGCTCTCTAGCCACTGAGCCAAACCGGTTTCGGCGATTTTACTGATTTTTTTTTTTTCCAGAGAGGAAGGGAGCAGGATAGAGAGTTAGAAACATCGATGAGAGAGAGAGACATCGATCAGCCGCCTCCTGCACAACCCACTCCTGGGATGTGCCCGCCACTAAGGTACCTGCCCTTGGCGGGAATCGAACCTGGGACCCTTCAGTCCGCAGGCCGACGCTCTATCCACGGAGCCACACCGGTTTTGGCCAAAATTTGTTCTTGAAGGTGCCTCTTGCTGCTGAGCCACAGTGAGGCCTCACACACACACACACGCGCACACACACACACACACGCTGGAGAGAGCGGGGCAAGGCAGGCCGGACTTCTCGGGGCCTGGAGCCCGCACCGCCAAGCCGGGGCGCTGCCAGGGTATCAGTTAATCCCCACAAGAGGCTAGCAGGGTGGGTGCTTGGCCCCGATTTGTAGAGTTTCCGAGCGACTCAGCTGGCGCCTGGGGCAGCCGTGGGGCCAGCTTGAAGCCTTCTCTGGATTCCAGCCACGAGTGGCCCCTTCGCTGACTTTCAGAGCTCCATACCCCCGTCCCCAAATTTCCTGGCCCAGCGACATCCAGGGGTGTCCTGGACCCCAGGCCCTCACTTCTGGCCCCCCCCGACGTGTGCCTGGACCCGCCGCCCAGCTGCCCGCCGGCCTCCAGGCCTTATAAGTCGAAGAGGCGGCAGCAGGCCGCGGGCTGGCAGGGGGACGGCTAGTGAAAGATGGCAGGAATGCTGGCCCGGGTCGGAGGCAAGGGGCGCTCCTAAATAGGGCATGTGCGGTCCCCAGCAGGACACTCGGTGTCCCGGAGCCCGAGACGTGTGGGTCTAAAATTGGAAGGTGCCGAGGTGGCCTTGACTTTTTCCGGCCTTGGATCATCCACACCCGCCCTCGGCGGGGAAGGATCTGACAGGTGGTCCCGGCCCCTGGGCCCAGAAGCCTGGATTCCTCTGTTCTCAGCAGAGGCCCCAAAATAGACCGGCACATGCTCGCACGTCCGTCCTCAGCGCCCTAAGTCTCTGTGAGGAGCCGCTTCGGGGCCTAACGCGCCGCTGCCCCAAACCCGTGGCAGGCGAGGGGGCTGTGGCTCTGGGGCGGGCCCCGAATTTCCCCTCAACTCCTCGTGGGTTGGGGGACCCGAGAGCTCAGCACCCCCTGGCCTCCTGCAGCTCGTTTCCCTCCCCTTCAGTTCGCAGACTCGCCTTATTGGCGACGCCCCTTTCTCCCAAACGCCTTTCTCCTTCTCCAGTCCCCGAGACCATCACTCTGTGGCTCCCCTCCACTCAGATCACCCCGAATTCCGCTCTGCCCAGGTGCACCCCTCTGCTCGGAAGCCTGCCATGTCCCCAGGCCCCAAGCCGCTGTCCTCCGTCAGAGCGTCCGTGTCCCTGGCTGACCCGCAGGGGGGCAGAGCTGAGACTGCCAGGTTTCCTGGAATGGGGGGTGGTGGGTGGGAGGTGCTCAGCTCCCCTGTCTGAGACTCAGGGCTCAGGGGTCCTGGGGGAGGGGAGGGTCTCCATCTGGCAAGAGACGGGGCTTGGTTCTTAGGAACTGCAGCCCGCACAGAGGCGCGTTAGAGTGATTTTTTTTTTTACAAGAAAAGTCGTGCAGGATAAGCTCCCCGTCCGGGGGAAACTGAGGCACAGAGCTGGGCCGGAGCGCCCTCGAGTTCACACACCCGCCCATCCCGGTCGGACATCTGATCCGGGCATCCAGCTCTGTCTCCGTCGGAATGCGGCCCTAGAAACTCTTAATACGGTTCCTTATTCCCGGCCGGAGCCGCCAGCTGCCGAGATGCTGAACGAGAGCTTCCTGGCGCCGCGTCCCGTGTCCCGAGCTATTTCGGGTGCCGGGAATTTGTGGGCAATGAGCATGTGGCCAGGACCCCTCTCGCCGGCGCTGCCCGAGTGCCTCCGCCCCCCCGAGACCCTGGCCGTGGCCCGGCGGGCGGGGTGGGGGGGGCGGGGTGGAGGGTGAGGGTCCTCACCCACGGGACCGGGGCCTCTGCACCCCCATGGCCTTCTGCCCGTGGCCGTCCCCTCCTGCTGGCTCCGGGAGGCTCCTCTGAAGCGGTGGCCTCTAGCCCCGAGGAGCCGGCCAAGTCGCTGATCCCCTGTGCGGGAAGCCTGTGGCTTGGGCCCTGGCCTAATGTGACTCTTGGGCACGGGACCCATCTGCGGTGTCTCAGCTGGTGCTTGGGGGGACGCAGCGGGGGCCTCGGCCTGTGGGGCCGCCCGTTGTTGGTGAGTGACCGTGTGCTTTCTCGACGAGGCCAGCCCAAAGGCTGCCTCGCTAGGAAGGCCTCCTGCCCCTGTTCCACAGAAAGGGGGTACCAAGCCCCCACCCCGTGTTCTCCTACCCCCGCCAAGAGACTGGTGGTGCCCATGGTCTTTGACCTCAGGCCTGGCGCTCTCTCAAATCCACCCAGAGCTTCTCTCTGCTGGAGCTGAAGAATGTTCGCCCTCCAAACCCTCCACCAGAGCTACCTCCTAGCAGGCGGTCAGGCCAGCAGCGCCAACGTGGTGTGCCCTGTCCCGAGCTATTTTCGGGCCCTGCTTGGGTTACAGGCATCCAAGCACTTTCAACAGGTGGCGGGACCACCCCAAGTCCCCCCGCTCGAGAGGAGCGGCCTCAGCAAGAGGAGACAGGATCGGATCGGACGGAATGCATATGCGCCCGGGGTCCGGTTTCAGCTCTGCCTTCCCTTGTGGCACCTCCAGGATGATTTTACTGAAATCTTTTATGGACTTTCTTCTTTCCTTTAAATGTGTTTTAATTGATTTTTTAGAGAGAGAGGAAGGAGGAGGGATAGAGACATAGACACGTCGATGAGAGAGGAGAGGAGAGAGGAATCATCATCCATCAGCTACCTCCTGCCCAGTCTCTGCTGGGGATCAGACCTGCAATGGAGGTGCGTGCACTCGGCTGGAATCAAACCTGCGACCACTCAGTCCGCAGGCCAACGCTATATCCACCGAGTCAAACCGGCCAGGGCCTACGTGATATATTTTTTAATATACTTTATTTATTTATTTATTTTTTACAGAGAAGAAGGGAGAGGGATAGAGAGTTAGAAACATTGATCAGCCACCTCCTACACACCCCCTACTGGGGATGTGCCTGCCACCAAGGTAGATGCCCTTGACCGGAATCGAACCTGGGACCTTTCAGTCCACAGGCCGACGCTCTATCCACTGAGCCACACCGGTTTCGGCATTATTTTATAACAACTGGCTGCACTGGGCCCCACACAAGCTCGGGTTGTGGCAGACTCGTCTCGGTTCTCCCCTCAGAAGCTGGAGGGGTGCTGCGATGGGTGGAGCCTGTGGGGGGGACGTTCCTGAGGCCCAGGGGTCTCAGGGAGTCCCCTTTTCACGTGGAAAGTCTTGGAAAGCAGCCCAGTTCTCCTGCAGGGCACCTGGTTTGGAAAGCAAAGCATGTCAGAGACTTCCAAGTCCAAGGTTCATAAAGGGAAGGCCACTTGAGCTCCCAGCTCACCGTCCCTCGCTTTTTCTGGGGGTGAGGGGCGAGGTTTCCCCTGGGGGACATCCTGTCCGGGGACCCGCCACCTCCTCAGGCACCCGATGGCCGCAGTCACTGACCCGTGTCCATTTTCCCTGCAGGGCTGTCCGTGTTCAGACCTGCCAGACCCCAGCCGTGCCCCACAAGCCCTCAGAAGAGGAACTTGAGGTCCCCCCTCCAAACTGCCACCCTCTGGATCCTGGGGGACGGCCAGGCAGGTAGGACAAGGTGACACCTTGACTAGTCCGGAAGGAGCAGCAGCTCCAGAGCGGGTACCAGGCGAAGGAGGCGCCGGGTGCAGACCCTGCGGGGCCCCACGCCACTCTCGTGGGGGGCACAGCTGTGACCCTCCCCCTGCCCAGGTGATTTGCACAGAGCCTGGGCAGACTGCCTCCCCCACACCTCTCCTCCCAGTGGCCATGGAACCCACACCAAGATGCTACTGGCTTCATCCACAGCAGTGGTTCTCAACCAGTGGGTCGCGACCCCTTTGGGGGTCGAACGACACTTTCCCAGGGGTCGCCTAAGACCAGCGGAAAACACAGGTATTTACATTATAATTCATCACAATAGCAAAATGACAGTGATGAAGTCTGGTTGGGGGTCACCACCGCATGAGGAGCTGTCTTAAAGGGTCGCGGCCTTGGAAAGGTGGAGAACCACTGATCCACAGGCTTTAGGGAGAAGGGCCATTTGTTTTATCTTCCAGTGAAGGAAACGTGCCACGTGTGGCTTCCAGGGTCGAGGAGCCCGGGCGGGGGCTGGAGGGGGGGCTCTCAAGGACAGCGGGGTGCAGGGTGCCGCCGCCGGAGGCCCCGCCGCCGTGGGATTGGCCGAGGCCTGCGGGCCATATGGAGGCCCCACCTCCGGACGTGCCTGGCTTGGGTTTCCCGGCCTTGGGCGCTGGAGGCCACACAAAGATGGTATTCATGGCGAAGCCTTAAATTCTCTCTGGAATGAGGCAGGGTTTAAATAAATACATAAGAAAGTTGGATGTGGGGCTGGACCGGGCTTGCCCGGGGGTGGGTGCTGGTAACGCTGAGAGAGAGAAGGGGCCCTTCTCTGCCGACTTTCGTGCCAAATCTGTGAAAATGCTTCTTCTGTGTCCATCCGTGGGGGACTTCCCGGCCCCCAGTTAGCCACAGGCGCACAAGACGTGTGTTTGTGGATCGCTCTAGTGACCGAGACACTCTGGGTGCCAAGAGGACACAAAGAATGTAACTTTCCCGCAGGCTGAGGGGGGGGGAGAGAGAGGGGGTCCTGGGCTCCTTTCTGGTCCCCTGACAGGGGGTGATGGAGTTGGACTTGTGTCGGAGTTGGAGGTGCAGACACAGGAGCCTCAAAACCTGTGAGGTCTCTGCCGGCAGTCAGGCCGAGGTCACACACGGTTAGACAGTGAGGGGAAGAGATGTCTGCTCAGAGCGGGCCCCGAGACTGCCCTGACAGGCACTGGGCTGCCCCAGGTGCCGGGGGAGACCCCGGGCAGGAACGTGTGGGCTGGTGCGAGGAAGTGGACACGCACACGGCCTCCTGGAGGCAAACATCCTGCCCGTGTGGACGGGAGGGGCTGCCGAACCTAAGGACACCCCATCCCACTGCCCAGACATGGCGGGAGGGATTTGAATGACCTGGGGCTTCTGAGTGGAGTATTCTAGGGCTCAGAGTGGAGAACTGGGGCTCAGAGTGAGGCTCTGGGGCTCAGAGTGGGGCTTTGGGGCTCAGAGTGAGGCTCTGGGGCTCAGAGTGGGGCTCTGGGGCTCAGAGTGAGGCTCTGGGGCTCAGAGTGGGGCTCTGGGGCTCAGAGTGAGGCTTTGGGGCTCAGAGTGGGGCTCTGGGACTCAGAGTGGGGCTCTGGGGCTCAGAG
>JAAGEH010000195.1:617126-655366 GCA_011751065.1 Lasiurus cinereus | reverse complement strand
TCTCTGGGCTCGCTTTGCCAGGCGCCCAGCACAGCACTTAACACATAATGGACCCTCCAGAAATGTTTGTTGAATCACGAAGGAAGAAATGATTAAATCGGTCAAATTGAACTCATTATCTCCCCCCTTCCTCCTGGCCCAATGAGGGGGCCCTTCCACGCTGCCTCTGGGATAATGGTGTCATTATCAGCCACTCAGCCCGCCCAGCTGCAGGCCTGGCCATTTTCGCCCTCTATGCCCACGGCCAGTGTATTATTATCCAGGCCGGCTCAAAAAGCCCCCCCCCCCCGAATCCTGCACCCCACCCTCCCCCGCTCCCCACCGGGCTCCTGCCTCATTGTTTCCTTCCCGCAGGGCCCCTGCCCAGCCTCCACCACCGCTGTCACTCACTCTCCAAGATGGCCCCCAAATGGGCTTTCTGAGATGCGCGAACCTGGCCGTGAACTTTGGTGCTTGAACATGCAATTCCATTTCTAGGTGGACACCCAGCGGAATGGGAACCGGGGACCTGATGGATCTGGGGGCACCCGCGGCCAGCCAGCATCGCTCTTCGCAGCAGCCGGAAGGCGGAGGCAGCTCGTGCCCGCTGACCGGTGAAGGGATGCACAGAAGACGCGCGCCATCCATTTGGCGGGACGCCGCTGTCTCAGGGAAATGGCATCCTCGCCGGCGCTACCCCACCGATGAACTGGAGGACATTAGGCTGAGTGGAATCAGCCGGTCGCCGAAGGTCAGGTGCTGTAAGACTCCAGAGAGATGAGGCTCCTGGATGCACAGAGCGGAACAGAGCTTAGCAGGGGCTGGGCCGGGGGGCGAGGGGAGGGGGGCGTTGTTTGGTGATGGGGACACAGGTTCAGTCTGAGAAGATGGAAAAGTTCCGGAGACAGAGGGCGGGGAGGGTAGCGCAATGTGAAGGCGCTTAACGGCACTAAATCGTACAGTTCCAAGGGTTACACGTGGTCCATCTTGTGTACATACATTTTAACTCATATGTATACACACACACACACACACACATATATATACACACACATATTTTTTTAATTTATATATATATTATTGATTTTTTACAGAGAGTAAGGGAGAGAGATAGAGAGTGAGAAACATCGATGAGAGAGAAACATCCATCAGCCACCTCCTGCACACCTCCTATTGGGGATGTGCCCGCCACCAAGGTATTACATGCCCTTGACCAGAATCGAACCAGGGACCCCTCAGTCCACAGGCCGACGCTCTATCCACTGAGCCAAACCCGTTTCGGCTATTTATATATATATATATTTTTTTATCGATTTCAGAGAGGAAAGGAGAGGAAGAAACAGAAACATCAATGATGAGAGAGAATCCTTGACTGGCTGCCTGAGGATCGAACCCGTGACCTGGACATGTGCCCAGAGCAGGACTCACACCATGACCTCCTGGTTCATAAGGTCGACACTCAATCCCCTGGGCCACACCACCGGGGCGAGGTTACGTATATTTTACCACAATTTTTTTTTCCATCTTAAAAAAAATAGAATTTTAAAAAACGCTCAGTAGCATCACATTCCCTTGGAGCTACCCGCTCCCACCTACCCCCCGCCCCTCTCTGGGGCCTCCTGCTGGACCCTAACTCCCTCCAGCACCCTTGCCTCTGGGTGCCGGTTCTCTGCCTCAGCCCACGTTGCTCCCTGTTCCCTGAACACCTGCCCCCCCCCCCCGGGGGTCTGCCTGTCCCCAGGATTAGAACGGGCCCTGTCTCATGTCCCCCAGAGGCCTGGCCACACTGGGGAACAACACGACTCTGGCCAGTGGCCCCCTGATCCATTCAATGCAAAGGACAAAACCCTCACTCTGCGAAGACGGCCTGAACGAATGAAGGAGGGGGTGAGGGGCATGCCTGGGGGTCTCCTGACTCCGGCCTCCACCTGGTCTTCCCTGGGCCCATTCTGGCTCCCAGAAGCCACGCCCGCACCCTGCTCGGGCTCCCAGGGGGAGGGGCCGCGGGTGCTCACAGAAGGAAGATGTGGCCAGGTGCTCTGGGCTGTGGGACCAGGGCCTGGAGAATGGGGAGTGAGTCCTGGGGGAGAGCACCCCCAGCCTGGGCCACACCCCATCCACCAGGCCCTCCATTCTCAGGGTCCATCTGTGGGGAAGAACGGAGGTGTCTCACGGCACTCGGATGGGACCCCCCCGCTGGCTTGGTCAGGCCGACGTTGCTGACTCTTCCTTTGTTGGTTCAGGTGGAGAGCCACTGCGGGGTCAGCTGGACAGAACCCCAGTTGCCCCAGTCATGAAGTGGGGACTGCCCGCGCATTGGGCGTTGGGATAATGGCGACCACAGCAGCCGCTCCCGGGGGCTGGCTCCGGCTTCAGCGAGCACCATGGAGAAGCTGCGAAGCTCAGGTCCACACAGAGAGGAGGTCAGGAGGTCAGGAGCCACTTCCTCCAGGTGAGTACTGCAGAGCCATATGGGGAACCCTAGGAGGCCCCCCTCCACCTCATCCACCTGGGCCAGGGGCAAGCATGCTCACCATGGCCAGACTCCACGGCTCAGGAACCACACGCAGCCACATCACAGGATGAGACGTGTCCACCACCAAGAACACGGGCCAGCTTTCTTTTGTCTTGATTTTTTTTTTCTTCCCCTTCTCCTTCTTCTTCTTCTTCTTCTTCTTCTTCTTCTTCTTCTTCTTCTTCTTCTTCTTCTTCTTCTTCTTCATTGACTTTTTACAGAGACAAAGGGAGAGGGATAGAGAATTAGAAACATCAATGAGAGAGAAATTGATCATCCGCCTCCTGCACACCCGCTACGGGGGATGTGCCCGCCACCAAGCTACATGCCCTTGACCGGAATCGAACCTGGGACCTTTCAGTCCGCAGGCCGACGCTCTCTCCACTGAGCCACACCGGTTTCAGCTTTTTTTTACTTCTTAATGATGAAGACCCCCCACACACACCTCCTTCACCCCTGTGACAACAGCTCTCTGGGATGAGCACTCCATGTCCACATTCAACAAACGGTGGCGCCCACAGCCACCGGAGGGCACGGGGCGCACCCCCTTCCTGGGGGGAACATACCCAAGCAACCCTGGGCTGGGGGGTGTCACGGATTTACGTTGTCCACGCGGGAGAGGTGTCGGCCGTGGGGGACGGGGGTCCAGACTGGGACGCCCAGGAGGGGTCCCTGAGCTGTGGAAAAGTCCCGGTCGGGGCCAGGGTACCCAGATGTGTCCGTTTGGTAAAAATGCATCGGTTGGCACATGGATGCCACGAGCCCTTGTGTGTGTGTGTGTGTGTGTGTGTGTGTGTGTGCGCGCGCGCGCGCATTAGGCTTTGATAAAAGGAAGGGAAAGGGGAGGGAAAGGAACAGGAGGGGGAGAGAGGAGACCGAGTCCGACCAACGTGGGCCCCTCGAGAGAGTCTGACAGGTTGAGGGTGGGAGGCCGCTCCGTTGGCCTTCTGCAGAGGCCTGTCTTCTAGCCAGAAGGGCCTCTGATAACGTGGGTGCCGCTGAGCCCAGGGTGGCCAGCTCCCAGGGAGAGTTGAGAGGGAACCGGGGGCGGGCGGAGGGGGGGGAGAGGAGGGGTGCCACATGGCTGGACATCTGCTCCATCTGGGAGCGGGCCATAGCTCTGAGCAGGCCGTCAGCGCCCCGAGGCCTTGGGCACAGCCCTGCCGGGCGGAGACGAGGCAGGCAGAGGCGAAGGTCAGGGCCAGGGAAGGCCTGACACCACCCCTTGGCATCGAGCCGATGGCTCCCAGCCCCTGCCTAAGGCTCCAGGCTCCCGGAGAAAAACGCTTCCGTGTGGCCGAACCTCATTCTCTCCATCCGAGAGGCGGTGAGGATGGGGCTTCGCGCCTGGGACCCCTGGACGTGGAAGCAGGCAGGTCTGCTGCCCAGTTGAGTCGGAGCGCCCGGTGCCCAGGAAGCCTGCAAGAGGCGGCCCATGGTGACGCCGGGCTGGCACGCTCCCCCCACCCTCCCCGTCCCCCCCGTGGTCATGTCTAATTGCCACCGCAGCCTCGCTGATTAGCACCGCAACCACCGGCCCCAGGAAGGAGGTGGCCCGCCGAGTGCCAGGAATTAAGCCGAGACTTTGCAAGTCCATGCCTCTGCCTGCCCCGCCTCGCAGCATGGCCGCCCGGGGGCCGCGCCGGGCCTGACCCCCCAACCTCACTCCCGTGTTCCCATCTGAGGAGGAGAGCGGGGGGGCCTTCCCCGGCCAGCCCGGGAGCTGGGTTCTTGCCGGAGGCATCCCAGCTGGGGGGGCGGTGGGGGGGCCGCGACCTGGGGACCCCACGTCCCCCCGAAACAAGGCCGCAGGGAGCGGCGCCGTGGCGCCGGGCGGGGCTGCGCCCTCCGCTTTCTAAGAAAGGATTTGGCCAACGCCTGCGGCAACAGCATGACCGCATGGCTGGGCCGCAGCCGAGGCGGCCTGCGTGTGGGATCCTCCAGGAATCGCTTGTCTCGGAGGATGTGGTCAGGGATGGAGGCGAGGCGGAGGCCGGCCCGCGTCCCTGTCCGGGCTGGGCGGCGGCGGCCGAGCCCGGGGAGGTGCCCGCAGGTGGAGGGAAGACGGGCCAGCTTTGCTTTTTTTTTTCTTTCCTTCATTTATTTATTTTTTTTCTTTTTTACTTCTTCCTGATGAAACATCCGGCAGACTCCGCGGGAGAGAGAAGAAGGAAGAAGAACCTCCACGCCTCCTTCACCCCCCCACCTCTGCCCACTGGCCAGCACGAGAGTTCCCGCCCGGGACCCGGCTTCTCCAACCCCCGGTGTGGCCGAGAGCACCCCGTTCCCTCTCTGGCCCCCCGAAACCAGCACGCTGCCACCCTGCCGGGCTGTCTTCCGGGACCGGTCTCTCTCTCTCTCTCTCTACCCCAGGCTCACGCCCTTGGACTGTCCTCTGGCCCGACCGGACCCCCCCACACATGCGCACAGGGCTCTCGCCGGGAAGTCCCTCCAAGTCCCCTGAGGTAGCCCCGGGACAGGTGGCGTGGCCGAGAGCGAGAGCTACTTTGGGCACCACGGGCCGGCCCGGTGCCACCTGACGCCGTCAGGGCCCGGCACCCGTGATCGATGGGCTCCGCGCGGACACGGGCTTCAAAGCGGGTGCCACCGGCCAGGCCCCCGGCCCGGCTCCCGGGGCGAGATAGGGTTTCACGGTTGCTCCTGCAGCCTTGGTGACGGGCGAGCACGGACCTCCTCCCTCCGTAATTATAGTCCTGGCACCCGACAAGCACGCCGCCACCACTCCCGGCCTTGGCGCCCGCGTCTCATTCCTCCCCGCTCCCAGCGGCCCCGAGAGCCGCGGCAGATAATCCCCGGGCTGTTTATGGCCGTCCCTGTCCCCATCCCGTCCCCCCCCTGGCGCTGACCACGCACTCCCTGGGCCCGTGCCTCTCAGCTGCCGTACAAGGCCACGCTGCCAAAGAGATGCTACTTTGGGAAGCGGCAGGAGGACGGGGAGAGAATGTCGGCATCTTTTTTTTTCCTGCGCCCCATTTTCGGGGCTGCTGGGAACGGGCGTGTGTTCAGGATCGGAGACGACTCGAAACCCCCCCGCTCTCGTGTGGTTCCCGGGGGCGGGGAGGTGGAAAAAGTCAGCCTGCGGCCTCTGGCCGGCCGCGCGGAACGTGGAGGAATTCGCCCCCTTCCAACGGCAGATCTGTTTTCGGTCTGAAGTCTGTCCACCAAATTAAAACAGATGAAAGCCCGTCTCGACGGTGGTGTCTCTCTCCGGGTGCCAAGGGGGGGCTCAACCGCCTCCTCCTCCTCCTCCGTGGTGGGGACCAACGACCCCCCCTCCCCCCGCCCCCTTGGCCCGCGCTCCCCTCATGGATCGCATCTCCAGGGTGGAAAACGCGCTCGGGATCCAACCCTCTGTTCCTTCCCCACACCCGGCCCGCCCGGCCGCGGCCGAGTGGAAACTTCGGGGTGACCAAAAGTGCTCTGGAAGCGAAGCCAAAGGCTCGGGGTGGCGGGGAGTCAAGCCAGGAGAGCAGGGTGGGACCCACAAGGTTCTGGCGTTCAGGGGCCGGGAGTTCGGGGCCGGGCCCGGCTGGGTGTGTCTCTCCCTCGGCTTCCACTCTGGCTACGTGGAGAGGGGCGAGGTGTCCGCCACAAGGGAGGCAGGAGGGGGGCGGGGGGCGGGGGGGGGCACGCTACACAGCCTGGCCCTGGTCCCGCCCGCTCCCGGCCCCCACGCTGTAAGGGAAGGGGGAGATTTTCCCTCTTGGGTTGGAAGGAAGGTGGGGCGGACACGGGGCACAGAGTGGAGGGCAGGAGTCGGGGTGGCGGGGGTGGAGGGCACTGTTGGGATGCACAGACCCCCAGGCACAGAGCAGGGAGCCCCTGGCACCCGCCCCTGCTGTGCTCCAGGGGAGGGCCGTCGGGAGAAGAGGGGGCAGCTGCCGAGAGGCCCCCCAGGGGAGGCTCCAGAGAAGGCGAGACTCCGGGAAGGAGCACCTAGACCCCCACACATACGCTCGGGTTGAATCCTAAGGTTTCTTCGGCCTCGAAGCGGCTGAGCGGGCGGCCCCAGGCCCGCGTCAGGTGGCCTGTCTGTCCCTCAGAGGCCCGCGGCTGAGATCCTGCCCCCCCCTCCCTTCTGCTCCCCTCCCTGCCTCCCTCCGAGGCTAAAGCCCCTGGGGCCCACTGGGTGTGGGCCAAGAGCTCAGGTTCGCCCCTGCCAGCTGCCGCGCCCCCCCTCCCCGTGTTCCCGTCCTGGGCCCACAGAGGGGACCGGCACGTCGCTCCTGCCGCTGGCGGCTGCTCCCCTTAGATCAGCGGGCAGCAGCGATGGCATGTGCTGTCCCCGCACATAGCTGTAACCAGATCAGCAGGGAGCCCCTGCCCTCCTCCCACCGGGCCCTCCCCGGTGGCCCTAAAATAGCCCTCGACGTGGGTCCGGCATCTTCTGAAACAGGACCGGCCCGATCCTGCCCACATTCCCGGAGGCCCGCGGGTGCTGGGCCCTGATCGATGAGGCAGGTGCTGCGGGCAGTGCCCCTTCCCGGGGGCCCGAGGGCGCCGGGCTCCACCCAGGCTGCCATCGGTAATTATAGTCAGGGCATGGGGACTGGCAGGAGCCCAGGTCCAGGGCCTTGACCCCACCGCGCCTCCTAGGGAGCGGGAAACTGAGCCCAGAGAGGTCACAGCTGCCCAGGTAGCCACCTCCACGGCCACCGGCCTGCCCTGGGCTTACCAGGAGGAGCGGGCAGCGTGCCAGGCGCTCGGAAGGCCAGCCGGGGGAAGGAAGGGTTGACTCTGGGGCAGCCAGAGGGGCGACCAGCCCTCGGTTCTTGGGATCGGGCCCCGAGGAGGAGGAGAAGAGGCTCCCGCACAGGAGGACCCTCAGACGGAGACCCCGGACACCTGTCCGGAGCCTCACTTCCTGTCTGTGCAGAGGGAGCGCCCAGCCTCGGCACTGCCGACTTTGGGGAAAGATTTCTGTGCCACGGGGCTGCCCTGGCCTCTCTGCTCAGCACGTGCCGGGAGCACCGACCCAAAACGTCTCTGCACGTGGCCCCGTGCCCCCCCGGGGCAGAGTCCCCAGGCCCAGGTTCCCTGCTGGGGAGACATGGTCCTGCCTGCCTGAGCCTGTGGCTGCCAGCACCTGCCCCCCCCTCCCCTCAGCACCCTCACAGGCTCTGGGGCAGCGGTTCTCCACCTTCCTCAGGCCGCGACCCTTTAAGACGGCTCCTCATGCGGTGGTGACCCCCAGCCATCACATGATTTCCGTGGCTACTTCATCACTGTCATGTTGCAAATGTGATGAATCGTAGCTGTGTTTTCCAATGGTCTTAGGCGACCCCTGTGAAAGTGTTGTTCGACCCCCCCACAAAGGGTCGCGACCCACAGGTTGAGAACCGCTGCTCTGGGGTCAAGCGCTACCTCCCTGCCCTGACCCAGGCTTTGGAAGGTTCTCTTGTGGACGGTGGGTCCCACCTGGAGTGGACACGCTTCCGGAGGGGGGGGAGGAGGTGGAGGAGGGAAGAGGGCCTTGGGGGGGGGGGGCGAAGCGTACACGCCAAGGCAGAGAAACCCATTGACAAGGGCGTGCGCCTGTCTGGGGCGCCAGGAGGAGACGCTGAGCCAGGGGGGGAGCGGGAGGCCAGGAGGGCGACCCAGGAGCGGGCAGGGCAGGACCGCCGTGCCCGCTCAGGGGCTGGGCTCTGCCAGGCGGGCCAGGGGAGCAGCCCCACTGACTCCGGCCTTCCCAGATTGGGAAGGGAAGGGCCGGACACTGACCCAGGCACCGGAACCCCCCAATTCCCCTGCGTCACCCTGCCCGCCTGCCGATGGGCTGCCCATGAGGGCCCTGGCAGCTGAGAGGTGCTGGTGTGCCCAGGGGAACCAGGTGAGGGTGTGTGTGTGTGTGTGTGCGTGTGTGTGTGTGACGGGCAGGCGGGGGGTTGAGGGGGGAGGGATGTGATGTGAAGGTCTCCCAGACAACACGGGGGACCTCTCGGCAGCAGGACCCGGGGATGGAGGCCAGGGAACCGAGGGCGGTGCTGGGTCCCAGCCCAGACAGGCAGCCGGCGGGCTGCAGCGCGTGCATGCTGCCATCGTGTGGAGGCCTGCCCGGGCGGGAGCAGAGGGACACCCCCAGGCCCCCACCGGGACCCTGTCCTGCCCAGGGGGAGCCCTGGCCCCGGGCTGCTGGCCTAAGTGGGCCCAGATGGCCTTGGCAGAGGCGCTGGCTGGTCTGCAGCATCCTGGGAGGCCCCGGAGGAGGAGCCAGGAGCTGGAGGGCGACGGGTGGTTTGAATGGGCAAACCTGTTTGAAGGGCCTTTCAGAGGAGATTGGCAGTGTGTGTGGGGAAGGAAGTGCCTGCCTGGAGGCCAGACACAGACCCAGCCCTGCCCCATCCTGGCTTGGCAGCCTGTGGCCGCCTCACAGATCCTGGAGGGCGGGCGTCCTTCCTCAGGGCGCACTGGCACGCCCTTCCCGAAGCCCTGCCTCTCCTCGCCGCCCCCCCACCCCGGCCCTCCCAGCAGCATCCTGCATCACGGAGAGTCGGTTTTCTGAGAGAGGAGGGCAAGCGGGGAGAGGAGAGGAGAGCAGAACCCTCAGGCCGGCCCCAGACTCACGACGCTGTCTGCAGCCCACTTCTGCTCCGACTCACCCTCGCGTGCCCTGCTCCTGTGCCCGGGGCTGCCCCTCCGACCCCCACGCGCAGCTGGGGCCTCTCTCCGGCGGCCAACTCATTGCACACGACAGTGGCTGCATCAGGCAGTGTGGCAGGAAGGAGATGCACCCTCAGGGTATCGGGTATGAGAAGGACGGTTTGGAAGAACCAAGATGGTGGCATGGGTGGAGGCCTGTGCTGGCCGCCTCCCACCGCCGCCGCCTCCAAAGTACAACTGGAACCCTCAACAAGCAGAACTGCCTGAACGCCGGAGACGTGAAGAAGAAGGCGCGCTGAGACTCGGAGGAGGGGCAGAGGCAGGGAACCAGCTGGACCGGCACCCACGTGGGGCGTTTTTGAATCAGAAGGGAGATCGTCTCTCTGAAGACCCCCCCTGTGGGGAGCAAAGAGTCTGAGCTGCACACCAGACCCCCTGAGTTGGGAAAGAGGCTCGGGGACTCAGAGGTTGCTGGAGAACGCCACTGTTCCTCTTAAAGAGCCAGGCACACACTGAACTTACCATGTTCCACTTCCTCTGAGCTCCCGTGCCAGGGCGAGGCTCTGGGAGACGCAGACACATATGAGGAGGAACTCGATGGTCTCACATCCGGGCGGGAACTCCAGGGTGGCTTTCTCCCAGACGGAGGTGCTCTCGGGCGGGGTGGGGGGAGGTCATTGTTTCTCTGCTGGGACCTCCCGGGTCCAGGGCTGACTGGCAGTCATTTCCGTTGGCTCTGCCCTGGGGATTCCCTGAGAACCTGCCCCCATCCAGTGTGCAGCGGCGTCTGCATCTGAATGGCCTGTCCTTGCTCCAGCCTCAGACTTGGTTAAAAATCTGTCCAACGAGCTGCAGCTGGGTCAGGGAGCTGGCCCAGACCTGCCAATAAAAGGCCCAAGACCCTGCACCAGCACCCAGCCTGCCTTGCTTCACAGCCAAGCCCCACCTGAGCACTTCCAACCCCGATACAAAGAGGAGGAATCTGCAGCTCTTTCTGTAGCTCCTGCTGGATGGCCCTAGGCAGTGGCTTGCTTTGCACCTCTCTGGAGACCCAAGGGCCAGCGCACCCAGTGGTCAGTGTCAGATCATACCAGATGACATCCACCAGCAACGCACTCAAAGGGCAGACTCAGGGAGCGCCACAGCCCCATGAAGCAAGTCCTGCTCCATAGGGTGTTTCCTACACAGCAGCTCTCCCAGCTGGTCCTCACGTGCAATTGGCCTGAAGGTCAATTCCTTCCAGTGACACCACCAGCAAGCAAGTCTCAACTACAACAAGACTGTGCACACAGCCCACAAAGTGCCCGGCTCAGGTGACCAGGGAGGCTCAGCCACTGGGCCTTATAGGACACCTACTACACACGGCCACTCTACCAACTCCAGGAGACATAGCGGCTCTACCGAATGCATAAAAACAAACACAGGGAAGCAGCCAAAATCCAGAAAATAAGAAACATGTCACAAATGAAAGAAATGGAAGAAAGCAAACTACTGAATTATAAGAGAGTTCGAAACCATGATTATAAGGTTAATCAAGGATCTTCTCGAAACCTCCAAGGGATTTAGTGAGACTTTCAAGAATCTTAGTGAGAATGCAAAAAAAAAAAAAAATGGGGTGGGGGAAGAGAAAGGGGGGAGAAGGACCAGTCAGAAATTAAGCATACGCTGACTGAAATAAAGAATAATATACAGGAATTCAACAGTAGACGAGCAGTGGTTGGCAAACTGCAGCTTGTAAGCTACAGGTGGCTTGTGAGTCAGGGTTTGCCATTCTGTTAACTAATGAGTTTGCCGACCTCTGGGCTAGAGGATTCTGAGAATCAAATAAAAAATTGAAATATGAGGAAGCAAAAAATACCCAATCAGAAGAGCAAAAAGTAAAAAGCATCCAAAAATATGAAGATAGTGTAAGCAGCCTCTGAGACAACTTCAAGCGTATCAGAAGAAGAGAGAGAGCAAGATATTGAAAAGCTATTTGAAGAAATAAGGACAGAAAACTTCCCCCAACTGGTGAAAGAAGTAGATTTACAAGTGCCAAAACTCAGTGAGTCCCAAACAAGAGGAACCTAAAGAGAACCACACCAAGACACAGCATAATTAAAATGTCAAAGACTAAAGACAAAGCGAGAATCTTAAAAGCAGCAATAGAAAAGCAATTAGTTACCTACAAGGGAGTGCCCATACGACTGTCAGCTGATTTCTCAAAAGAAACTATGCAGGCCAGAAGGGAGTGGCTAGAAATATATAAAGTAATGAATAGCAAGGACCTACAACCAAGATTATTCTATCCAGCAAAGCTATCATTCAGAATTGAAGGTCAGAGAAAGAGCTTCACAGACAAGAAAAAGCTAAAGGAGTTTATCACCACCAAACCAGTATTATATGAAATGTTGAAGGGCATTCTTTAAGAGAAAGAAGAAAAAAAAAGATAAAAAATGTAAACAATTCAAAGGCAATAAATACATTATCTATCAACAATGAAATCTAAAAATCAAAACAAATAAGAAATCTAGTCGAAACCGGTTTGGCTCAGTGGATAGAGCATTGGCCTTCGGACTGAAAAGTCCCAGGTTCAATTCTGGTCAAGGGCATGTACCTTGGTTGCGGGCACATTCCAGTCCGGGGTGTGCAGGAGGCAGCTTGATCAATGTCTCTCTTTCATCGAAGTTTCTAACTCTCTATCCCTCTCCCTTCCTCTCTGTAAAAAAAAAAAGAAAGAAAGAAAGAAAAAAGAATCAATAAAATATATTTAAAAAGAAATCTAATGAATAGAATAAACTAGTGAATAGAATCAGGGGCATGGAAATGGATCATACTGATGATTCTCAGAGGGAAAGGGGGTGGGTGGGGGGCAGAGATTAAACAAAGATCTTATATGCATATATGCATTACCTATGGGCACAGACACCAGGGTGGCAAAGGCCTGGGGTGGGGCAGGACCAGGGAAGAGAGGGAGAAGGGGTGGTAGGGAAGAGAGACATCTGTAATACTTTCAACAATGAAGATTTTTTTAAAAAAATAATAGACTTTTTTTCCCCAAAAATATTTTATTGATTTTTCACAGAGAGGAAGGGAGAGGGATAGAGAGTTAGAAACATCGATAAAAGAGAGACATCGATCAGCCGCCTCCTGCACGCCGCCCACTGGAGATGTGCCTCCAACCAGGATACATGCCCTTGACCGGAATCGAACCTGGGACCTTTCAGTCTGCAGGCCGACGCTCTATCCACTGAGCCAAACCGGTTTTGGAAAAAATAAAAAAATAATAGACTTTAAAAATATTTTTTTAAAACTAAAAACAAGAAGAAAGAAAGAAAGAAAGAGGAAGGAAGGAAAGAAGGAAGGAAGGAAGGAAGGAAGGAAGGAAGGAAGGAAGGAAGGAAGGAAGGAAGGAAGGGGCAGGTTAGGAAGATGTGAGCAGGGAGGGGGCAGGGGACAGCAAGGTCCAGAGGAGCAGTGAGGGCACGCAGCTCCCAGAACCGGCTGTGGGGCCTGGGCTCCACAGGGAGGAACAAAGGTGCCGCCTCAGGAGCCTCCTGGTCACGGAGCGGGGGTGACCCTGAAGCTGGGCAGGTCCCCAGCGCCCGGTGTCACCTCTCCCCGTGGGGACGGGCTGGTGTTGATTTCAGCCCTGGCAGCATCCCTTGGTCTCCTGGGGAGCCGGCCAGGCTTCCCTGACAGGGTCAGGGGGGCAGTAAGGCTGGAGGCCGCCGGGTCGCCCTCGACGCTGGCCGCCCCACCGGCAGCCGTGCCCCATGCCCACTGAGCCCTGGCCCCGGTCGCCTGGGCTCCTGCACCCGTTCTGACGGGCTCCGGAGACAGGCAGGCAGGCAGGACAGAGCTGGGCTCCTGGCCCCTGCCCCGGTCCTTGCCCCTCCGTCACCTCAGCACCTTCTGGGGCGCCTGGGGGCAGCTCTCCGCGCCCGAACCTCCTGAGTGGGGCTCCATTCTGAGAGGGGACTCGGGCCTCTAGACACGCGTGTGCACCCGCAGAGATACACACCTGTGCTCCACCAGCATGCTCGCTCCATGCCCCTGTCTAGTGGGCTCAGTCCACACCTGGCGATGCCTGTGGCCCGGGCCCTCTGACCACCATCTCCCCACCAAAACCTCCATCAAAGCCCCCAGTTCCTGCCCACCAGCTGCTGGGCCAGGATCTGGGCTCCCCCACGTGGCCTGGCCCCCCTTCCTCCTCCCAGCTCAGGGCTCCTGGCCCTCCTCACGGCTCTCCGAGGCCCCCTCTGCACCCATCCTCCTGTCTGTGCCCGTGCCGGCTCCTCAGAGACGCCTGCCCCAGGCCCACCACGGCCACTGTGCCCGCTGCTTGCTTCTTTCTCGGGGAGCTTCTGGAATTGCTTCCCCTCTTCTGTCCTCCTGAGCTGCCCGCCTCCCCCTTTCCGCCCTCTCATGGAGGCGGGACCCGTTTGCAACGTGTGGGGACGGGGAGTCACGGAAGGGTCCGGATCCCCCACTCCGGGGCCGCCGGGGCCCTGCCTGTCCCCCAGCGTCAGGAGCGTGGACAGTCCCTGCGGGCCGGGCACCTGAGAGGCTTCCGGGGAGGGTTCTTCTGGGCGCGCCCTCTCCGACGGCTGGTTGAGAATTCAGCAAAATGCCTGCGATGGCTCCTGGCAGGCTGAGCCCTGGGTGATTAACATGAAACAACCTCATAAACACCCCCAGAAGCCTTTGCACACCCGTCCTTGCGGGGACGCTGGAGAAAATTAAGGGCTGAAGTGCTTTTTCTTATTCCCCGGCAAGAAAGACTGGGCCACTTAATTAAGAGCTAACCTTAATCTCGGACAAACTAGGTCTCATTTCTTCAAATTATTCCACATTTCGCTAATTTCCCCCCCTTTTTTTCCCCTCAAGGGTGTCTGCGCGGGCGTGCTCTGCGCCATGTTAAGTGCCTGGATGGAAGGACGGTGCCATTCTCAGCTGACGTGAGCAGAACCTCTCAGCGCTTGTCATTGGCATCAGAGAGCGAGACGGGGCGCAGGGGGGTGGGCTGGGAGGCCAAGCTGGCTGCAGCCCCTGAGAGCCCGAGGCCAGAGCTTTCCCAGCACCCACTGTGGCCGCCCGGTCCAGGGCAGGGACAGACGGGCGCCTGGCATGACGGACAGAGTCTGAGATGCACCAGGCAGGAAGCGTTTAAGAGTCCCCGAAGAGGGGGTGCTGTCCAGGGGTCCCACAACGGCCTCGCCCACCAGCAAATCATTTAGAAGCCTCCTCAGGCCCAGTGGTCGGCAAACTCATTAGTCAACAGCCCCATCTCAACAGGACAACGATTGACATTTCTTTGGAGAGCCACATTTAAAAAAAAAAAAAAAGTAAACCATAGAGGTAGGTACCTGGTTATTCACTGAATTAGGGTATACTCCTAATTTTGCGGAAGAGCCACACTCAAGGGGCCAACGAGCCGCATGTGGCTCCCGAGCCGCAGTTTGCCGACCGGGGTCATAGGCGGTCCACTTCTGTTCCAAACTCAAAACCCGTGAAGAAGGAGGGGCAGAGCCTGGCTGAGCACCCGGGGGCACCGGGCACAGAAGCCAGGTGTTCCAGGTTAGTCTGCCCCCACTCATTGGACAGCTGGGGAAACTGAGGCTCAGAGCCTTCACACCCAGGAAATGGGGGAGCTGCGAGGGAATGTGGGCTTCCCAGCTCCAAAGGCTGTGTGTGTGCTGGGGTGCCACGGGCCTGCCAGGCCAGACTGCCCCCGCACACGCTTCCTGTCTCTCAGTGGGCACGGCCTGGGGCTGGGGCGTGCCGGGCAGGAATGCGGTGGGCAGCGGTGGGCTTGGCGTAGTCGACTGCCATCCCCTTATGCTCGCAGCACCTCCCTTCTCCTTTTTTTTTTAATGTATTTTATTGATTTTTTACAGAGAGGAAGGGAGAGGGACAGAGAGGCAGAAACATCGATGAGAGAGAGACATGGATCAGCCGCCTCCTGCACGCCCCCATACTGGGGATGTGCCCGCCACCAAGGTACATGCCCTTGACCGGAATCGAATCTGGGACCTTCCAGTCCGCAGGTTGACGCTCTATCCACAGAGCCACACCGGCTTTGGGTCCTTTAAAAAAAAAAATATATATATATATATATATATATATTTTTTTTTAATTGACTTCCGAGAGGAAGGGAGAGGGAGAATTAGATAGAAACATCAATGATGAGAACATCGCTGATCGGCTGCCTCCTGCTGGGGATCGAGCCCACAACCTATGCATGTGTCCTTGACCGGAATCGAACCTTGGACCTCCTGGTCCGCAGGCCGACGCTCTATCCACTGAGCCACCCCAGCCAGGGCTCCCTTTTCCTTTGGAGCAACACCTCTCCCCACGGGGCGCCACCGAGGTCTGAGGGCCAGAACCCCATCCCTGACGTCAGCGGCCAGCTGCCCAGACACACTCCTCCCTGGGCCCATGGGACCCCCACCGCCACCAGCGCTGGGTCCCGCCGCCCCTCCCTGGGGGACAGACCCCCTCCCGCACCCACCCTTGAAGCTGGAAGGACCTGCGCCTGGAGGGACGAGTGAAAACACGCGGCGTGAAGGCGCGAGGGCGACGATCTGAGAGAGAGAGAGAGAGACTCGGGGGTTCTCCGGATGGGGGACGCAGGTGCCCCCTAATGTGGGACAACCCCGTTGAGCCACCCCAGGGCTAGGCACCCTTGGGATCGGCGGAGGCCTTTGCTGTGATTGCATGGAAGCTCCACTTCTTCTGGGGGAACCCAGTGTCCCAGTGTACCCCCCGCCCCCCAAGACATCCTGCCTGCAAGCCGCGTCTCAGAGGCTAAATGCCAGGGCACCCACCCTGCACCAGAGGGTGCCCACGTGGTCCAAGTGTTTCTGGAGGGGGTGCTGGAGCTGGCTGCCCCACCAGCTGGCTGGCACAGAGGACTCGGCCGCTGGGGATGGGAGCACAAGAGCGCCTGGCACCGGCAGCAGGGATGACGCTGGGAATGCAGGGCGCAGGGATGGGAGCCTCGGACCAGGGAGCGGTCCTCCCCGCACCTGGCCAGGGAGCTGCATGGCGGTTGCTGGGGGCAACGGAAGCTTTGGAGCAGCGGTTCTCAACCTGTGGGTCCCGGGTCACTCAAGACCATCGGAAAACACAGATGTTTACATGATAATACGTCACAGCAGCAACATGGCAGTGATGAAGGAGCAACGGAAATCATTTTATGGTTGGGGGTCACCACCACGTGAGGGGCTGTCTTAAAGGGTCGCGGCCTTAGGAAGGTGGAGAACCACTGCTTTGGAGGAAGGCTAGCAAAGCCTGAGGGTGGCGAATCGCCAATGAAAGGCGAATGTAGGTAGGTGACCAGAGGGTCCTCCTGAGCACCCCCTGCAAATGAGAGGCACCTCCCCTGCGGCTGGGGGAGGGCAGAGGGCGCTGAGGGTCTGGTCCAGGGCTTCCTTCCAAGGCAGAGGCAGACCTGGTCCTTCGGGTCAGGGCGGGGGCTGGTATCGGTCACCTGTGGGCCACTGGCTCGCCCGTCCGGGTCGGGAGCCAGAACAGCGGGTGCTCCTGGGGCCTCTGTGTCCTCCCCGATGGGTGCTCCCTCCTCCCTCCTCCCTCCCCTGTGCCCTGGCCGACAGCATCTCCAACAGGACACGCGATACGTCTCAGGTGGCTGAGCCAGCGGAGGTCAGCCGGGTGCTGTGGCAGCCAGTGGACAGGGCACAGAACCCGGGTAGCCATGGGCCCAGCAGCACAGCCACCCACGGACCCACCCACCAGCCAGAGGCCCACCCTGAGCTCCCGGGACGGCACATGGGCTGAGGGGACCGTCGGCCCCTGGGTGACAATTGACTGGATTGGACGCATCCACTCTGGAAATACATGCCATGCTTTCCTTTTTCTTTTCTTGTTTTCTTTTTAAATGTATTTTATTGATTTTTTTTTACAGAGAGGAAGGGAGAGGGGTAGAGAGTGAGAAACATCGATGAGAGAGAAACATCGATCAGCTGCGTCTTGCACACCTCCCACTGGGGGTGTGCCCGCCACCAAGGTACAGTGGTACCTTGAGATACGAGTGCCCTAACATACGAGATTTTTGAGATACAAGCCGTCGAGCGAGCGATTTTTGCTTTGAAATACGAGCAACAGTTGAGATAGGAGTCATCGAGCGGATCAGCCGGCTGCACACGACCCACCAGTTTACCGCGACTCGAGCGTCTCATTACGCCTCAAGGTTACAGAACGAATTAAACTCGTATCTCGAGGTACCACTGTACATGCCCTTGACTGAAATCGAACCCAGAACCCTTCAGTCCGCAGGCTGGCGCTCTATCCACCGAGCCACACCGGTGTCGGCAAAGGCCATGTTTTCATCTCGGCTGGGGTTGACACATGCGGCATAGGATAGGAGTCGGGGTTCTCCAGAGAATCGGCTCCGGTGGAAAGTGTGTGTGAGCACAGAAAGCAGTTTGTTTTGTTTTTAAAGGAATTGGCTCCTGTGCTGACGGACCAGCGCGCCGGAGACCCAGGCCACCCGATGGAGCAGACGTCGGAAGGCAGGAAGTCTCCTGGGGTTCTAGCCGAGCTTTCACCTGGTTGGGTAAGGCCCACCCACACCAGGAGGCAATCTCCTTGACTGGAAGCTCTCCGATCTAAAGGTTAATCTCACCCTAAAACACCCTCCAGCTCTCAACCTTTTTCATGCTGTGACCTTCTAATACAGCTCCTCATGTGGTGGTGACCCCCAACCATAAAATTACTTCCGTTGCTACTTCATCACTGCAATGTTGCTACTGTTAATGAATCATCATGTAAACATCTGTGTTTCCTGATGGTCTCAGGCTCTACAGCAGCGGTTCTCAACGTGTGGGTCGCGACCCACAGGTTGAAAACTGCTAGCAAGGTCGCCTCAGACCGTCGGAAAACAGATATCTACATGACGATTCATAACAGTAGCAAAATTGCAGTGATGAAGTAGCAACGAAAATAATTTTAAGATTGGGGGTCACCACCACATGAGGAGCTGTATTAGAAGGTCACGGCATGAAAAAAGGTTGAGAACCACTGCTCCAGCTGGACACGTAACATCAAGCGTCACATTCAGAAAGGGCTTGGCCCCAGCCAGCCCCACCCCCTCACCCCACCCAAAGGCTTCCACAAAATGTATAAGCCCTCCCCCCGCGACCCCCCAATACAGCAGCCACGTACAGCCCCAGCAGAGGAGGCGTGGCAGCGTGAACCTGCCCAGCACAGACCAGACCGTCCAAGAGCTGCAGGCCCCGGGCGGTGGTGGCGTGGCTGGTGGACGGCACAACCGAGGGGCCGGCTTGCGCGTGGCTCCCCGTGAGAGTGGGGCGCTGTCCCCCGGGACACGGAGACCCTGAGCAAGTGACCATGACGCCGTGGTCAAATATCCAAGTCCAGGGACCAGGGCCCGAAGAAGAAATGTCTCTGCTTCGAATCCCAACCCCCCGTGGCTCATTTGGAGAATTTGTGATCCACGCAGGCCCTTCGGTGCCCGGTGACTGTGGGGGTCCGGGCTCTCAAAGGGGGATTCTTCTGCCAGGGGCGCCGAAAGCGTCCCCACAAACTGTATTTTCACAGCTTCGTTAGAATGCACCCGTGTTCGGTATGCAAGTCAATGATTTTCAAAGCAGCCCATCACCATAATCCAATTTTAGAACATTTCCATCATCTCAATAAGACCTTTCATCCTCATTTACAGCTAATCCTCATCGCAACCCCAGCCCCGGGCAACCGTGAATCTATTTCCTGTCTCTGTAGATTTACCTTTTCTGGACACTGCGGATAAATGAATACGTGGTCTTTTGTGTGTCTGGCCTCCTCTGCCCGGTGCGTTTGAGGGTTCCCCCACAGGGAAGCGGGTATGGACCCTTCATTCCTTTTGATTGACCAGCTGTGTTCCGGGGTATGGAGAGACTCTATTAACCGTCCACCAACTAATGGGCATGTGGGGTGTTTCTACTGATAGGAATTCAGCTGCTCCGCATATTTACATGCACGTCCCGTGTGAACTGTTTTTATTTCCCTTGGGTAAATAGTAGGAGTGGATTTGGGGGGGAGGGGACGGAGGAGTCATTTAGTAAAGTGATGTTTCATTTTTTTTTAAGAAAACGCCACACCGCTCCCCCGGTAGCTGTCCCATTTTATATTTCTCCCGGCCTTCTGCGAGGAAGCCCATTTCTGCACATTCTGGCGACCATTTGTTATTGTCTATCTTTTTAATTATAGCCACGGCTGGTGGGTGTAAAGTGGCACCTCATTGTGGTTGTGATTTGCATTTCCCTAATGACTAATGATGGCGAGCATCTTTTCAAGTGCTTATTAGCCGATTGTTTATCTTCTTTGGTGAAATGTCTATTCAAAGCTGTGGCCCGTTTTCTAATTGGATGTTTGTCCCTCTTGTGGAGTTCTCTGTATATGTTCTGGGTACACGTCGTTTATCAGAGACACGATTGGAAAATATTTTCCCACTCAACTAAAGTTTGTGTTTTGTTTCCCTAATGATGTCTTTTGAAGTGCAAACGTTTGTCTGCTTTTTTTTAATCCTCAACCGAGGATATGTTTTCATTGATTTTTAGAGAGAGGGAAGGGAGGGGTCAGAGAGAGAGGAGACAGAGAGAGAAGCATCCATTATTTCGTCCTCGACTAGCAACCACTAGGGATCAAAGCCATAACCTAGGTATGTGCCCTGACCCAGAATGAAACCCACAGTCTTTTGGGGTACAGAACGATGCTCCAGCCGACCGAGCCACCCAACTAGGGCCAACGTTTTTCATTCTGATGACGTTCCATCTTAAAATTTACTTTGTTTGATAGATTATGGGCTTTCTTTTTTTAAAACATATTTTATTGATTTTTTTTACAAAGAGGAAGGGAGAAGGATAGAGAGTGAGAAACATCGATGAGAGAGAGACATCGACCAGCCGCCCTACTGCACGTCCCCCGCTGGGGATGTGCCCGAAACCAAGATACGTGCCCTTGACTGGAATCAAACCCTCGCCCCCCCCCCGCCCCCCCCCTCCCCCAGTCCACAGGCGGACGCTCTATCCACTGAGCCACACCGGTTTCGGCTAGATTATGTTTCTGATGCTGAATCTAAGAAATCGGTGCATACCCTAAGGTTATGAAGATTAATTGCTATACGTTTTTCTTAAAGGTTTACAGTTTTAGCACTGGCATTTACATAGACGTACAGTCCGTTGTCCGTTAATTAGGGGGTATGGCACGAAGCTCCCAGCTGATCTTTCCGTGTCCGGATACGCATTTGGCTCCACACGCTTTGCTGAAAAGCCTGTCTTGTCCCCACTGAATGGCCTTGGCACGTCGATCAAAGCTCATTAGGTGGCCGGGCTCTCAGGCCCATCCCGCTGATCTGAATGTCCATTCTCATACAGTTTCAAACCGTCTCAGGGACTGCAGCTTTCTAGGAAGTTTTGAAATTGGGAAGCTGAAAGTCCTCCCACTCTCTACCGCCCACTTTGTACTTCTACTTCAAAATTGTCTCTGCTATTCTGGGCTGTTGTTGTTGTTTTTTTCCCCATTTCCATATACATTTTAAGATCAGTTCGTCAATATCCGTGAAAAAAGCCTGCTGGGATTCTGATAGGGATGGTGTTTATGCTCCCATCCATTTAGGGAGAATTGTCACCTTAATAATATTGATTCTTCTAATCCCTGGGCATAAAATGTCTCTATTTATTTAGATATTCTTTAATTTCCTTCAGCAATGTCTTGCATTTTCACGGTTACAAGTCTTGCCCTTCTCTTATTAAATTTATTCCCAAGCATTTTATTTTTTTCCGATGCTATTGAATGAATTGTTTTCTTAATTTCGTTTTCCAGATTGTTCATTGCCAGTAGACAGAAATCCAATTGCCTTTTGTGTGTGGATCTCCTATCCTATATCCTTGATGAATTTGTTTATTAATCGTAATAGAGGTTTTTTTGAGTCCTTCGGACTTTTTATATATAAGAACACGCCACCTGGAATAGAGACAGTTTTGCTTCCTCCTTTCCCATCTAAGTGTCTTTCATTTCTCTATCATATGTTGATTGCACTGTCCAAGATTTTCAGTCCAATGTTAGATATAAGCGGTCAGAGTGAGAATCTTTGCCTTGTTCCTGATCATGGGGAGAAAGCATTTATTCTTTTACAGTTAAGTGCAACCATAGATATAGAATTTGGATACATGTCTTTCTTTTTTTTAAATATATTTTATTGATTTTTTACAGAAAGGAAGGGAGAGAGATAGAAAATCAGAAACATCAATGAGAGAGAGACATTGATCAGCCACCTCCTGCATGCCCCACAGTGGAGATGTGCCCGAAAGCAAGGTACATGCCCCCAACCGGAATCGAACCTGGGACCTTTCAGTCCGCAAGCCGACACTCTATCCACTGAGCCAAACTGGTCTCGGCTGGATACATGTCTTTCATTAGATTAAATAAAGTTTCTGTCTATTCTAACTTTGTTGGGAGTTTTTTTTAATGATTCCAGAGAAGAAAAGAAAGGGGGAGAGAGAGAGAGAGAGAGAGAGAGAAAGAGAGAGAGAGGAACATCAATGATGGGAAGAATCATGGACTGGCTGCCTGCTGCACGATTGGGGTTGTGCCTGCAACCCAGGCACGTGCCCTGATGGGGCAGGGAACTGTGACCTCCTGGTTCATAGGTCAACGCTCAACCACTGAGCCACTGCGGCTGGCGGGAGGGTTTTTTGTTTGTTTGTTTTTTAAAATATATTTTATTGATTTTTTACAGAGAGGAAGGGAGAGGGATAGAGAGTTAGAAACATGGATTAGAGAGAAACACCCATCAGCTACCTCCTGCACGCCCCTACTGGGGATATGTCTGAAACCATGGTACATGCCCTTGACGACCTTTTCAGTCCACGGGCTGAGTCTCCATCCACGGAGCCAAACCAGTTTCGGCAGGTGGGAGGGGTTTTTTTGTTTTGTTTTTTTAATTTTAAAATCATGAGTAGATGTTGAATTTTGTAAAATGCTTCCTTCTCTATCTATTGAGATGGTCAGGTGGGGTCTGTTCCTTATTCTCTTGGTATGGTGCATTTCATTCATTGATTTGGGGATTTCAATCCAGCCTGGCATTCCTGGGGTAAACCTCACTTGGTCATCCTATATAATAAAAGCCGAATATGCAAATGGTTTGACCGGGAACTTGACTTCTCGCTATGACGTGCCCTGACCACCAGGGTTCGGCTCGAAACATGGCAGTGGGTGGCAGCATAAATGCTTTCTCCCTTCCCCTCTCTGAAAATCCCCCCCTGAGGGGAGTGGGACCATATGGTGGGATGGTGGAGCAGGTGAGGGGGTGGTGCCAGGCCAAGGTGGGTGAGAGCAGGGGCCCCATCGCCCCACCGGATGTCCCACCGACAGCGACCAGCGGTGGTGGCGGGGGAGGGGGGAGACGGACAGGGCCCCCTGTCTCCCCGATGCCGAGGGAGTCAGGCAGAGGGCCCGCCCCCAATCGATTACCTCGCAGGTGGGGTGGTGGAGCAGGAGAGGGGAGCACCAGGCTACAGCAGGGTGCCAGGCAGGGCTGCAGGGCTGGGAGACTGGGGGGTGCAAGCTGGGGCTACCCTGAAGAGAGATGCCCATCCATGCACATATTCGTGCACTGGGCCTCCAGGGAGACATCATCCTCTCCGCCTGTTGCTGATTTCATGCTGCTGCTATTTTGTGGAGCATTTTTGCCTCTGTGTTCAGGAGGGATCATTTTCTCTTCCTGCGGTGTCTGTCTGGTTTTTCCACTGACCTCAAGGAATGAGCAAGGAGCATTCCTTCCTCCTCTGTTTCTGCAAGAGTTCTTGAAATGTTCATGTTATTTCTTCTTTATTTTTTGTGGGGTTTTTGTGGTGGTGGTGGTGGTGCTGGTGGTGGTGGTGGTGGTTAAATCCTCACCTGAAGATACTTTTCCATTGATTTTTAGAGAGAGTGGAACAGAAAAAGGGAAAGACAGAGAGAAATGTCAATGTGAGAAAGAAAGCATCGATATTTGCCTCCTGCATGGACCTGGCCAGGGCCAGGGAGGAGTCTGCAACCAAGATCTGTGCCCTTGACTGGAATCGAACCCAGACCTTTTGGTCCACAGGCCGGCGCTCTATTCACGGAGCCCCACGGGCGAGGGCATTCTTTCTTCTTTAAACATTTGATGGAATTCACCAGGGAAGGTTATCTGGCCGTGGGATTTTCTTTGCGGGAAGACTTTTAATGACCAAACGCTTATTCTAGGCCTATTCAGATTTTCTGTTTATTTCCTAGAGTGGTTTTTGGTGGTCTGTGTATCTTTGTGAGGAGTTTATCCGTTCCCTCGGTTGCTAACTATGGGCGTAGAATTAGTTGTTCCGAGCATTCCCTTATGATCCTTTTAAGCTATGGGAAGGAGGGGGAGGCTCTGTTTCCCTTCCTTATTTTGAGGATCTGCCTATTCTCGAAGTCTTTCCCCGATCAGGTTATGCAAAGGTTTGGTTATTTTGTTGACCTTTCCAGAAAAACCAACTTTTCATCTATCTTTTTTTTTTTTTTAATCTTTCTTTTCTCTAACCTCGATTTCCATTCTAATCTTGATCATTTCCTGCTTTCTGCCTGTCTTGGGTTTGGCTGGCTCTGACGGATCCAGATTTTGAAGGCGGAAGATCGGATGACTGATTGGAGGCCTCCTTTCTTTCAAACAGATGCGTATCAGCCCGCCGTCTCCCTGGAGCGCTCTTTGTGCATCTCGTGGGCTTTGGTATGTTGTGGGTTTTTCTGTTCGTTCGGTTCAAAATAGTTGGAATTTCCCAAATTTCCTCCTGCTATTTTCTCATTTAATGCTGTTGTGATTGGAGAACACACTTTCTAGGATTCCAGTCTTTGAACATTCACTAAGGTATTATTTTACGGGCGGGAATGATGTGGTGCATCTTGGAGACGCTACCGCGTTCCCTGGCAAAGGATGGCCTACTGTCGTCGGGCGCAGGCGTGGAACGGCCTGCTTCTCAGCCTTTGTATCAGCTTCTGTCTCGTGTCTTTCGACACTCTGTTAGGAGACACATAAAAGTTTAGGATGGTGACCGTCCTCTTGATGAGCCGATCCCCTCTGCCCTGTAAAATGTCCCTTTTATGTCTTTAGTAACACTCTTGGTCTTCAAAGTCTATTTTTTTCCAAGAGTAACAGAGGCACTTCAGTTCTCTTATGGTTACTGTTTCCTTGGTATCTTTTCTGTATGTTTACTTTCAATCTACTTGTGTCTTTCCATATAAAGTGTATCTAACGCAGACAATATAAAGGTGGATCCTGTGTTGTGTGTGTTTCTTTTTTTAAAAAAAAACATCTGCCCGTGTCTGCTTATTGTATATTACCTGTAATTAATGGTATGGTCGGATATATGCCTGCTTTTCGGTTGTTGCTGTTAAAAACAAAAGAAACTTTATTTAAAAATACTTCACAGACAAGGGTGCTTGAAAAAGCTCTCTAGTTAACTGTGTCTATAAATGAAAAAAATAATAATATAAAAGACCTGAACAGGGACACGCTGGCAAAACAAATGCACTTCAAATGGAAACAAAGCTTAAAGCTCTGCTATTCTCTGTACGAATAGTTATCTTCTGTGTATCTTATTCCTTTTAAAAAAATATATATTTTATTGATTTCAGAGAGGAAGGGAGAGGTAGAAAGAGATAGAAACATCAATGATGTGAGAGAATCATTGATTGGCTGCCTCTTGCACGCCCCACAATGGGGACCAAGCCCAAAACCCAGACATGTGCCCGTGGCTGCAATCAAACCTGGGACCCTTCAGTCCACAGGCCGACGCTCTATCCACTGAGCCAAACCGGTTTCTCGGCTCTTCTTTTTTTTTTTTTTAAAGTATATTTTTATTGATTTCAGAGAGGAAGGGAGAAGGAGAGAGAGAAACATCCATGATGAGAGAGAATCATTGACTGGCTGATTCCTGCACGCCCCCTGCGAAAACCGGGCCCCCCCCCCCCCCGCCGGGCATGTACCCTTGACCAGAATGGAACCCAGGACCCTTCAGCCCCCAGCTCTACCCACTGAGCCAAACCGGCCAGGGCTCCCCATTTTTTATTAGTTCAATATGCCTGCTGTTGGCTGGGTTGTGTTCTGTGTCTTCTGTTTGGATGTTTCTCCATTCCTCTCTGTCACTTCCTCTTTTTGTGTTGGGTCCATATTTCCTAGAGGGCTATCGTAGCCTATCTGTCTCCCCTCCCGTGTGTCAACACTGATATGTCGGCGCTTTCCGAATGCCTGGTTTTGTGATTAAACCTGGCTTCCTGGAGAAACTGGCCTTGGCTGAGCAGAGCTACCCCGTCAGCCGAGGGCGGGCCAGAGGTTCTGCTTCAACCCCCTGAGCCAGTAACCCCCCCCCCCCCAATCTTCTCCCCCCACTCCACCCCGCCTGCTGTGGTGAGGTGCCCATTCAAAGACCAGGCCGTTCACAAGTCTGCCCCAGCCTTCCCCATCTGCTGGTGCTGGGGTAGGAGCCAAGGGGGGGGCGGCCTGGTCCGTCGGCCAGGCACCAGCAGATAGCGGGGCCCTCCCCGGCCTTTTCGTGACCGCGCACACGTGCGCCGCCTTCCAGATCGCCGGGAATACGTGAGGCCTTATCAGAGCCCCTGTGGCGGCCCCAGGCCCCCGATCTCTATTTACATTGTTGGCCCATCTGCTCTGTCCCCAAATCTATATTATCGCCCGGGGCGGCGGCGATATTGGCCTCCCTTGATTGTCTGCGAGAGAAGATGGCAATTGCTTCTGACAGCGCCCCCGAACAAGGGGCCTTTCTCCGGAGCTCCAAATTAGATCAGCCCTCGCCAGCCGCCGCCTCCCCGCCACAGGGAGCGGGGCGCAGCCGGCTCCAGGCACAGGCCCCGCCACGGGCCCCCCGGGCGCGGCCGTGCTGCCCGAGTCCCTGTCTCCCACTCTGTGCGCTTCCAGGGCTCCGGAGGGGCGGGCGTGGACAGCGCGTCCCGTGTCATCGACGCTTTCCCGGAGACGGGACGTGCTGAGGTTCTTCCGACACGAAGGCCCGCCGTGCCCTGCCCGCCCCGTCGGGCACGCCGGGCGCTCTGTGCCAAGGCCGGGGGACCAGGCCGGGGGCCGCTCCTCAGGCTGGGGACACGGAGCCCGACCCTCAGGAGGAGGCGGCGTTTTTATGCAGCTGCGGGGACAGGAAGGGACACCACCGAGGTTATTTCCTGGGCACCTCTCCGTGCCGGGGCCCAGGCGATGGTCACAGGGCCGGGACAGGTCTCAGCCCCTCCTGCAAGCTCCCAGGGCACGGGGCAGGCTGGGTAAAAGGAGGGGCACAGTGTGCGTCTGGAAAGTCCTAGAGCAGCGTTTCTCCACCTTCCTCAGGCCGCGGCCCTTTAAGACAGCTCCTCCTGGGGTGGTGACCCCCACCCATACAATGATTTCCATGGCTACTTCATCACTGTCATTTTGCTACTGTGATGAACTGTCATGTGAATATCTGATAGGCAGGATGTATTTTCATTGTCACAAATGGAACATCATTAAAGCATAGGGATGAATCACAAAAACAATAGGTAATTATAGATTGTGAGATATTTATTTCTAACAACAAATAAATGAAATTTTGTCTTGAATCGTGGTGTCGCATGGGCAACAGTCTTCCTAGGACAACAGTAAACTACATGGCTACACTTGGCTACACCGAGGAGCGGTGTGTTGGTGCCTAAGACCATGGGAAATAGGTGTTTTCCGATGGTCTTAGGCGACCCCTGTGAAAGGGTCATTCGACCCCCACAGGGGTCGCGACCCACAGGGTGAGAACCGCTGTCCTAGAGAATGAAGAGCTAATGTGCTAATTAGACCCAACAGCAGAGTGACCGTCTGGACATCTTCCAGAGGACCTTCTGCACAGAGCTGGGGCAGCCAGGGCTGAGGCCCTTGCGTGAATTTCGTGCACCGGGCCTCTTATGATTAAATAATCAAAAATACTCTCTCCCTCTCCTTTCCTCTCTGAAACCAACTATATGTGTGTGTGTGTGTGTGTGTGTGTGTGTGTGTGTGTGTGTGTTTTTAAAGCCCTTGCCTATTTGGCTCAGTGGATAAAGCATCAGCCCACAAACTGAAGGGTACCAGGCTCGATTCCAGCCAAGGGTATGTATCTCCGTTGCAGGCTCGATCCCCCCGTCCTGGTCAGGAACCATGCAGGAGGCAACCATAGATGTGTCTCTCTCATATCTATGTCTCTCTCTGTCTCTCCTTCCTCCCTTTCACTCTCTCTGAAACTCCACGGAAACATAGCCTCCGGTGAGGATGAGCAACAACAGTGAAGAATGAATAATAGTACAGCAATGAACTCACAACTGCAGGCCCCCTCCTGCCCCGTGCTGCAGGCACCGCTCGAGGAGGAGCGGGACCTCGCGAGGTACGGGTGCGGGAGCCCCAGCCTCAGACCAGCTGCAGCGGGGGGGTGGGGGGGCAGCAGGTTCCTCTCACCCACACCCCTCCCGTGAGGTCCCCCCGGAAGGAGGGGCCCAGAGAGTCCGGAGCAGTGGCGCTCAGAAACGGTCGGGTAAAAAGAGGGAGTCACGCCGAGACCGGTGTGGCTCAGTGGATAGAGCATCGGCCTGCGGACTGAAGGGTCCCGGGTTCGATTCCGGTTGGGGGCATGGACCTTGCTTGCGGGCACAACTCCAGTGTGGGGCGTGCAGGAGACGGCTGATGAATGTCTCTCTCTCATCGATGTTTCTGACTCTCTATCCCTCTACCTTTTTATCCACTTGTCTCCTGAGGGGCACTTGGGTTGCCTCCATATCTTGGCTATTGTAAATCATGCTCCAATGCACATGGGGATGCATATATTCTTTCAAATTAATGTTTGGGGAGTCTTTGGATATATACCCCAAAGTGGAATTGCTGGGTCATAAAGCAGTTTCATGTTTAATTTTTTGAGGACACTCTCGAGTGGTTTCATGTAGTGGCTGCACCAATCAGGATTCCCTCCAAGAGTGCATACAGGTTCCCTTTTTGCCACATCCTCGCCAACACTTATTTGTTGATTGATTGATGATAGCCATTCTGACAGGTGTACGGTGATGTCTCATTGTGGTTGTAATTTGTATCTCTCCTACAATTGGTGATGTGGAGCATATTTGCATATGTCTATTGGCCATCTTTTTAAAATATATATATATTTTATTGATTTTTTTACAGAGAGGAAGGGGGAGGGATAGAAAGTTAGAAACATCGGTGAGGGAGAAACATCAATCAGCTGCCTCCTGCACACCTCCTGCTGGGGATGTGCCCGCAACCTAGGCACATGCCATTGACTGGAATCGAACCTGGGACCCTTCAGTCCGCAAGCTGACGCTCCAGCCACTGAGCCAAACTGGTCAGGGCTATATGGCCATCTTTATGTCCTCTTTGAAGGGGTGTTTATTCAGGTTATCTACCCAATTTTTTTAAATGTATTTTTATTGATCCCAGAGAAGAAGGGAGAGGGAGAGACCGAAACATCAATGATGAGAGTGAATCACTGATTGGCTGCCTCCTGCACATCCCTTACTGGGGATCGAGCCCGCAACCCAGCCACGCACTCTCCACTGAAATCAAACCTGGAACCCTCCTATCCACTGAGCCAAACCAGCCAGGCAGTCTTCTGCCCTTTTGAATCGGGTCCTTTGTTTTTAGGTGTTCTGCACTCCAGACATACTCCTCCTTACCCTCGATGTGACGTAGCACCCCGAATTCTCCTTGGGAGTCAGCATCAAGCTCCCCAGCCGGTGCAGTAAACCCGTCTTTGCTGGTTGATTCAGCGCCACTAAGAGTATAGAATGGCCCGCTGGCCATCTCAGCATCCGACTCCGCAGAATGACTGAACTCCTAGAATTCTCTCACCGAAGGGGAAGGTCCGTCCCTGAAAGTCTGTGGGGGTATATCTCCCACCCTCTCGCAAGCACGTGGTTTACCCATGTGCCCTGCTCACCTGACCCGAGGTGATGAACCAGCACGATGCCCCGTGAGAGGGGCAGACAAGGGAGGTCCCCGAGGAGCCGATCACCACAAGGCTGGGGAGTCAAACACCCGTGGGGGCGGGACCGCGGGATGCATTGCTGGCCTGGCCAACGGGAAGCAAATGGCCGTCCTTTCCTAGCACGTAGAGCGAAAGAAGGGTTTGCCAGCTCAGCAGCTACATAGCAGGTGTCAGGCAGCGGCGGGTGGATTTGCTCCAGCAATGCAACCGCCGCTGGAAAGCAGATGCAGAATTGGAAGCACTGGCTGATTAAATTGATAACCGTTTACCGTCGCTTTGCAAAACCCATCTGTCTCCTTCTCCGACCAAACAGGTGAGTCGGATAAAGCTGCTGTAGGCGTTGCCGCCCTGCATCACGCAAGTTCCTGAAGGGGGTGGGGGTGGGGGAACCGATCTCTACAAGCCCTCCAGGAAGACAGCGGGACGGGGGTGGACTATCTTCATGGATAGACACACTTCTGGTGGCGTCCACCTGGCCGTTCCCACAAAGGTAACCTCCACTCCACGGGTCGCGAAATCGAGGTGGGGATTCCGACAGCTGTTGAATGTATTCTCCCTAATTATGAGTTCCAGAACTGGGGGTGTGAGGGGGGGGTGAGGTAACCACAAGGTGGGTTCAAGGACCCCCTGGGCTCATGACGATATGGACCCCAATCAAACGTCACTGGTCACTTGACTTCTAAAAGCCCTTGCTTTGCTCTAGCCTGTTGGCCATCAGTGGATAGAGGGTCGGTCGGCCTGCGGACCGAAGGGTCCCGGGTTCGACTCCGGGGAAGGGCACGGACTTCCATTGCAGGTTCCTCCCCGAGCCCTGGTCACGGCTCGCGCAGGAGGCAACTGCTCGATGTGTTTCTCTCCGAGCAAGGCTTCCCTCTGTCTGTCCCTCTCTCTCCCACTCTCTAAACAGCGACGTGTAGAAAACACCTCTAAACGTCGATGGGAAAACACCCCGGGGCGAGCGTTTCCAAAGTAATTAATTAAGGCATTAGAGTGAATGAAATAAAAAGCCGCTGCCCTAACCAGTGGGCCCCCGCGATGCCTCGGGAGTTGGGACGCGGAGCGGGGTGCAGCGGGGTCTGGTGAGAGATAAGGGAAGCACTTAGCACGAAGAAGAGCAGATGCCGTTATGACGGATAATAATTGAGGCAAATGGTCTTGATTCCACCCTTATCTACAGGTTGGCTACGTGACATCTGGGTGTCCCGGGGCAGAGGGGCCGGGGTCTGCGCGAGGCGTCGCAGGGACCAGGAGGGGGCGGGCGGAGGAGAGCTCTCCCGAGAAGCTGCACTCTGAAATGACACAGGGGGCCCGCGCTGTGCTCGGGGTTCTCACTGATCGAGAAACGCACCCGCTCACACCACGAAGGAAACTGGGGAGAAATGATTTAGTTGAAAACCAGAAGGCAGCCCAGCCAGGTGGCTCGGTGGGTGCGAGTGCAGCCCCATACACCACAAAGGTGGTGAGCGTGATGCGTGATTCCTGATCGGGGCACATACCTGGGTTTCGGGTTCAATCCCCGGTTGAGATGCATATAGAAGGCAATCAATGGATGTTTCTCTCTCTCTCTCTCTCTCTCTCTCTCTCTCTCTCTCTCTCTCTCTCTCTTTTCTTTCTCCCCACCTTTCTCTCTCTCACATCAACAAACATATCCCTCTTGCTGAAACCAGTTTGGCTCAGTGGATAGAGCATCAGTCTGCGGACTGAAAGGTCCTAGGTTCGATTCCTGTCAAGGGCATGTCTTGGTTGCGGGCACATCCTTAGTAGGGGGCGTGCAAGAGGCAGCTGATCGATGTCTCTCTCTCATCAATGTTTCTAATTCTCTATCCCTTTCAATTTCTCTCTGTAAAAAATCAATAATATATATATATATTTTAATAAATCAATAAACATATCCTCAGGTGAGGACGGAATCAATCCATCCATAAACCTCCGAAGGCAGACTTGGTAAGTGGAAGGAAGCGGGTGTGAGCGTTTGGAGACGCAGATTCGGGGTTTAGCTCAACCACTTTCTGGCCAAGTGATTCCGGGCGTGTGTTCCCACTTCTCTGAGCCTCGCTCTCATTACCTGTAACACCAGAAGATAACGTTATCTCCCTCTTGGGTGGTTGAGTGAATTACATAAGATTAAGCCTTGTAAAGTACTTAGCCCGCATTCCGAAAAGACAAAAGATAACAAGTGCTCGAGGAGGTGAAGGGGAGGGAAGGGACCCTCGGGCGCCGTCGCTGGGAACTGAAGCTGGTGCCGCTTGCCAGGAGCACCGTATGGAGTTTCCCCGCCGAATGAAAAACAGAGCTGCCCTGTGACCCAGCGGTTCCACTCTGCGTGTCTCTCCCGAGGAAATACAATCTCTCTTTCAAAGACTCCCGTTCATGGCGGCGCACTATTTACAACAGGCAAAAACATGGAGGCAATCTACGTGCCCGTCAATGGATGAATGAATAAAGAGAAGGTACACACACACACACACACACACACACACACACACGGATATTATTCAGCCATCAAATACAAAAGGAAACCCTGCCGTGTGTGAAAACATGGGTGAATCTTGGGAGGGTAATGCCCAGTGAAACAAGAGAAAGGCAAATGCTCTCTGCTCTCATTTCTTTTCTTTTTTCTTCTTCTTTTTTTAAAATATATTTTATTGATTTTTCACAGAGAGGAAGGGAGCGAGACAGAAAGCCAGAAACATCGATGAGAGAGAGACATCGATCAGCCGCCTCCTGCGTGCCCCCCACTGAGGATGTGCCCGCAACCAAGGTACATGCCCTTGACCGGAATCGAACCCGGGACCCTTCAGTCTGCAGGCGATGGATGCTCTGTCCACTGAGCCACACCGGTCTGGCCATGATCTCCTTTCTATATGGAATCTAACAAAGCTGGGCTCCTAGAAACAGAGAGTAGGAAGATGACGGCCACAGGTTTGGGGGTGGGGGATGGGGTGAGGGGTATTTGAGGAGATGTGCGTCAAAGGGCACAAACTCCCAGTGAGAGGCTGGGTTAAGTCCTGCAGGCCCACTGGATCGCGTCCTTGAAATCTGCTGAGAGACTAGGTCTTAAATGTTCTCACAGCTGAAGCGGCCATTTGCAAGGTGAAGGAGGTATCGTGGTAATATTTTTTGCAGTAATCGTGTGTACCAACGCATCACATGATACACCTGACACTTACACCATGTCACAGGTCAATCATATCTCAACGAAGCTTGGCAGGCAGACAGAGTCATGTGCTGTTGTTTGTAACAGCCCCTTCTCTGTCCTATTATCTTGGCCAGGGTTTCTCAACCTGGGCAATACTGACATTTAGAGCTAAATAATTCTTTGTGGTAGGGGCTGTCCTGTGCTCTGTGGGTCTCTCCCATGGGGTGCCAGTAGCACCAGCGAGTTTTGATGATGAAAAAATGTCTCTGGTCAGAGCCAAATGTCTCCTGAGTGGCAAACTTGACCTCAGTTGAGAACTTTAGGCTGGTCATTCTATTGGCCTCAGTTTTCCTATCTAAACTAATAAAAGAGTAGTATGCTCATTAGACTGGACATCTTCCGGACAGCCTTCTGGACCATCTCTGGGCAAAGCTATGGTGGCAGGGGCCAACGCAGAGGTGGTTAGGGGTGATCAGGCTGGCAGGGGAGGGCAGTTAGGGGCAACCAGGCTGGCAGGGGTGGGCAGTTAGGGGCAATCAGGCAGGCAGGAAGGTGAGGTGTTAAGGAGTCAGCAGTCCCAGATTGTGAGAGGGATGTCCAACTGCTGGTTTGGGCCCGATCCCAGTCAGACGTCCCCCAGGGGATCCCAGAATGGAGAGGGTACAGGCCAGGGTGAGGAACACTCCCCTCCGTGCATGAATTTCATGCACCAAGCCTCTAGTTTGTTAATAAGTAGGCAAGGCTGAGGCCCTGGATGACTTACTTCAATAGCTCTCACTTGTGGATGCATTTGTTTATTCCCTGTTCAGAAAGCCAGGACTCACTGCCCTGTGCGAGACACACTGCTTTTATTCTTATGGTTTTGTTTTACTATCTGATGGTCCTTGCCCCCTTCATTATTTTTCTTGATTATTTTTACCACTTCATGTTTTTCAGATAAACTTTAGTATCTTATTTGTCTCAGTGACCTCATGTCAATGAACAGCATTACATTTATGTGGTAATTTTAGGAAGAGCTAGCAGCTTTATAACAGTGGGTCTTCATTACTGAGATCATTACCTTATTTTCAATAAATCTGTTTTTAAAATGGATTTTTATTGATTTCAGAAAGGAATGGAGAGGGAGCTAGAAATACCAATAATGAGAGATAATCATTGATCCACTACCTCTTGCATGTCCCTGACTGGGGATCAAGCCTGCAATCTAGGCGTGTGCCCTGAACAGGAATCGAACTATGACCTCCTGGTTCATAGGTCGATGCTCACCTATTGAGCTGTGCTGGCTGGGCCAAATCAATACATTTTTAAACAGGTTGTTATTGGTATGTAGGCTTTTATATATATATGGCATATGTGCGCTGATGTCTCGTGTTACCTGCAGGCCATTCTCTTGCGTTTTTGTGGTAGACAATAATATCATCCTATATAATAAAAGGCTAATATGCAAATTGTTTCCTCAGGATTTCGACTGACCGGGAGTTCGACCGCTCACTATGATGTGCGCTGACCATCAGGAGGTAGCATGGAATAAAGGAAGGCCCCAGCCGGCAGCCGGGGGGGAGGCAGGCCCTGATTGTCGGTCAGGCCCAGGGATCCTACCCTTGCACAAATTTCGTGCACTGGCCTCTCATCTGTAATAATCATCGAACCTCTTTTCTAGTAGTCAGACTTCATTTTTCTGTTTCTTATTGCCTTGGGTTTTACTGATCAGTAGGATACTAAGTTTCAGTTTACCACAGAAGTTTCGTATGACATTAAGGAGGTATGTACTCCCCCTCATATCTCATTGAATTCCCTCTAGCATGTCCTGAATCGGTATTATATGGTTTTCTTTTGGCCTCTTTCTGTGCTGGCGTTTGGTTTCCCTTCCGTGGGCATCTCCACTGTGGCCTTGGTGCGGCGTCCCAGCCTGGCATGCTTCTGAGCAGGGCAGAACCCCAAGCATGTCCCCACCCTCCTGGCTCAGGCAAGGGCCTTGAGCTGGGTCTCCCCCCCCCTGGAACGAGGTAAGTTACATGGGTGGGTGGGTGGGTGACGTGTGTGGCGAATGCTTTCTTCTTGGGCAGTAGGACCGGTCACTAAAGAAAATAAAGCCACAAGGCCTGAGCTGACAAGCAGCCATTCCCAGACCCAGGTGCCCTGTGCTGGGAACCCACTTTCCCCTTTACTCCCTGTCCAGCGGGCCCCTCCCTCCTCCCTCTCCTTCTGAAAACTGCTGTCTGTCCATCCATCCCCTGCAGGTGCAGCTCACGTCTCTTCCGCCATGTGGAGCTTGTTGGGTACTTTCCTAGCCGCACCCCCTGCCCCCTGGCCGTGCCAGGGCCCCTCATAGCAACAATCCCCGCTAGAGCATGTCCCCCACTCTCACCCCACCCCGCCCTGCGTTCTGGGGCCTTCCGCCTCCTGGGGCCCTCCCGGCCGGAACCACAGACCTCGAGTCCTTCCCGCTGCCCAGACTGCAGCAGCCGGGCCCCAGGTGGAGACTCTTTCCCTTCACCCCCCGTCACCCCGCTGCCCCACCACCCAGGGGATAAGGCAAGACCCAGGAGCCGGATGGATCTGGGTGCCTTTGCCCAGGTCACCTGCCTGGCCCCTGGCTGGCTGCAGTGACCCCGGTGAGCCCACTGTTCCTTCCTCCGGGGTCTCCCAGGGCTCCTCCTCCATGGATCTTGCTTTCTCATAAAATGCTCTGCTTGATCAAGGTTTTTATTTAAAAAACTAGAGGTTGGTGCCTGAAAATTCATGCACTGGAGAGGGGGGGGGGTCCCCTCAGCCTGGCCTGCACCCTTTCAGAATCTGGGAGCCCTCTCAAGGGTGGGAGGCACCCTGGCGATCAGGGGAAGGAGACACCGCATCATCCCACCTCTGCTGCTGCCACTGCCGGCTGCGCAAGCCTCCGCCGGCCCTGGTCACTGGGCCTCAGGCAGTCCTGGGCGGCTGGGCAGCTGCCATCAGAGGCTTGCCTGCACTTCGGGCCGGCCCTGGGTGGTTAGGGGACGGAGGGGACTGGAGGATTCTGGAGGCAGGTGTGTGGAGCGACCAGGCCTGCTTGGGAGCAGGCATGGCCTTGCCACATGCCGGCAGCCCCAGTGGGGCTGAGGGGACCAGGTGCCACCATCTTGTGGCCGTGGGTGTCGCCATCTTTGAGAGTGTAGCAGGAAATTAGCATATTCCCTTCTTCTTGGCTGTGGGCACCGCCATCTTTGAGGGCGGGGCAGTCAAAAATTAGCATAGCCCCTCCTTCTTGGCTGTGGGTGCCGCCATCGCAAAGATGGCGTAAGGATCGATTAGCATCTTCCCGTTATTAGGGTATTGGGCTGCTTTCTGTGTGTTATTTTATTGAGGGTTTTGTTTCTTCATGAGAGAGGACAGTGACTCTCTTTTGTTAACTTTGTTGGGGGGGGTTCCCTTTCCCAGCTTTGAAGAAAGAATCAAAAGACCTTCACCTTGTCTCCATCTTTGCTGCAGAATCCTGACCCTGGCCTGCGTGTCCCATTCCGTCCAAGGATCAAAGGTTCGGGGCCTGGTCAGGGAGCAGGCCCCTGGCCCCATGGTGGCTCCTCCCAGGCGATGCTCCAATCCTATTGGTCCCAGGGAGGATTCTGGGTAATTAACATTTGCCTGAAAAGCCCATTCCTTTCATAGAGGTTTCTACCTCAACGTGGTCACCTTATTTTCTTACGGTTTTTGGAATAGCACCCATCTGCTTATCCCTGTGTGCCCCGTGGGAAGGGGACCCCCATCCCAGGGGGCCGAAGGGGATAGTTCTGACAGGATGTAGGGCCCCCCGGGGTGGGCACAGGCAAGGTCACCCCTTCCATGGGACCTAAAAAGGGTGTCTCCAGTGAGCTAACCCAGCCAGCCTGGGCGGAAAGAGAGGTGGGTCCCCTCAACGTCTAGGTCCCGAGTCAGGAGAACAAATAGACTCACACCCCAGATGTGCCCCATGGAAAGGCGGCAAATCCCCAGCCGAGTCTCAGACACTATTCCACCCTAAGTCCTGGAGGGCGGTGCCCGCAGGGACTCTCGGACCTCCACCGCCCACCCCAGAGTTCTGGACGGAACCTGTGCCTGGAGTGAGCTGGTTACCCTGTCTGTGGAGGGTTCTGGGCTGCCTCACAGGCCCCTTCATCCTCAAATCTCCACACCACCCACACCACCCACTCACACCACCCATTCACACCACCCACTCAACACCCACACCACCCACTCACACCACCCACACCACCCACACCACACCACCCATACCATCCACTCACACCACCCATTCACACCACCAACTCACACCACCCACACCACACCACTCATACCACCCACTCACACCACCCACTCACACAACCCACACCACCCACTCACCACCCACACCACCCACACACCACCCACACCACCCACTCAACACCACCCATACCACCCACTCACACCACCAACTCACACCACCCATTCACACCACTCATACCACCCACTCACACCACCCACACCACTCACCCACTCACACCACTCACCCACTCACACACCACCCACACCACACCACCCACACCATGCACCCACACCACTCACACCACCCACCCACACCACTCACACCGCCCACACCACGAGCACCATCCACCCACAATCCCCCACTCACACCTCCTGCACCACCCACTCACACCACCCACACCACACACAACCCCCCCACCACCCACACCACCCACGCCACCCACGCCACCCACGCCACCCACGCCACCCACACCACCCACGCCACCCCCAAATGACCAAGACGCAGGGCAGAGGCCTGTGAGGGCCCTGGAGGGGCCGGAAATGCCCGTCTGCAGGCACAAGGAGTGTGGTCGGGAAGGAAGGGTGGGCGGGCTCGCCCTTAGCCTCGGCCTCCCCCCTCCCTCCACGCGAAGGGCTGGCTGAGGCCCGAGCAGGGGCCCCTGGCGGGGAAGGGGCGGGAGGAGGGGCGCCGCACACACAGCCCACACAGCACAGAAACATGAGTAGCCCTTGGGTTTGTTTATTGTTTAATAAACAAGCTTTTTGCACGTCTGGGCGAGTAGATGGGGAAGCCAGAGAGAGTGCCATTGACATTGGCCACGTTTTGGGGGTTACAAGCTGACCATCGGGCCTCCTCCTCCTCCTCCTCCTCCTCCTCTCTCGCATTTGGGGCCCAATGGGTGGTCATGTCGCTGACAGCATCTCAAAGCTTCCCCTTTTTTTTTTTGCGTGAACTACACACGACCCCACGCGCACCGGGGTGCGGTGGGCAGCCGGAGTCCCGTCGCTCTCAGCAGAACGGACGGCCCCCCCGGGAGGGAAGGCGCCGTGTCTGCGGGCCGTGAAGACCGAGGCGAGGCCCTAACCCTGTTCTGATCTCGGGGGGGGCGTGTGAGCTGGGCACTGTGGGACTGGGGCCGGGTGGCCGCCCCGGGGCTGGTAAGAGACACTGGGTCACGTGGGAGGGGAGATGGCCTGGCTCTCGGGGAGGCGTCTGTGGAGGACTCTCCCGTGGTCCCACGGCATGTCCCCCGCACTGCGCTTGGCTTCCCTCCCAGACTGGCCCTCGTCCTGCGGGGACCTGCAGCTCCCTGCACGCTGCCCGGCACTCGGCAGGTGCTCGAAAATGCTTCCTGATCGCACGAATGGTGGATGGATGGGTGGGTGGACCGATGAGGGGTTGGCCAAGGGCAAATGGTGGGATGTCTTTTCCTTGTCACCAGGGGACAAGGCCGTTCTCCACAGCCTGGAGACCGAAGAGGTGTAGCGGAGAATTTGATCACGTCGCCCAATTTCAGAATGTCAGGGGTGGGGCGTCTTGAGGATCAGAACCGGTAGTGGACTCGATCAAGGTCTCACGTGAGAGAGGCCAGGTGGGTGGCGGGCACCCACCCGACACATGCCACCGTTCTGTTTTTTTGTCTTTTTAAGATGTTTAAGACACAAAATGAGATGTTGACTCAAATGACTTGTGGGGAGAGAAGGGAGGACTGGGGGGGGAGGGGTC
>JAAGEH010000195.1:576296-598518 GCA_011751065.1 Lasiurus cinereus | reverse complement strand
GGGGGGGGTGTCTGTCTCCCCCAGGCCCCCATAGCAGCTGCTCCTGCTCTTCCTCTGGGGTCTCTGCTGCATGCAGCTCTGGCCCCCCCACCCGTCCCTGGCTCTGGCTTCTCTCTTTCGGCCCCCCGAGACGCAGGGTTCACCTGCCTCCTCTCCACTCCTGTGCGGGAGGGTCCTCTGCAGCCCGGCATGGTCGCTGGAGGCCCTGGGGGTCCCCAGCAGGTCCCCGCTGTCTGTCCATCTGTCCAGCTCTGCCGGCTCCTGCGGCCCCTGGGAGACCTGCCCACACAGGGAGGGGGCCCTTCTCCTCCTGTTCTTCCCTGACAGTTTTTTCTGTGGTTTATTGTTTGGAGAGAGAGGCGGGGAGATGAGAGAGAGAGAGATGAGAGCGAGAGCTGAGAGAGAAACATCCATCGGCTGCTTCCCATCGGCACTGATCATCCCACAACCTGAGTAAGTGTTCTGAGCGGGAATCGAACCCTCCGCCTTCCAGGGCACAGGACGCCGCTCCAATGGGGCCACTCCTGCCAGGCTACCCTGGTCGTTTGAAGCCTCAGCCCAAACCCCCCGCTTCCTCCTGACGGCAGAGGCCCCGCCCGCCCCTGCTCCTCAGCTGCCCGGGGGAGACGGACGCGTGGCGGGCAGGGCCCTCTGTGGCGGCCGGAGTGGCCCCTGAGAACGAGGGGCTTTCTTCTCTCCGGGGGGATCTGTGCGCGGACCCCTCCATGAGCTGCGTGCGGGCTGTCCTCTGGAGGCACCCAGTAGGAGCTTGATAAATGTCAGAGAGACCCCCCCCCAGAAAGAAGGGGTGCCGGGCCCCCTCAGGGGGTGTTGGTTTTGTATAAAACCCGAGGAGGTGACCGCCCTCTCCACTGTATGTGACCTCAGGGCTGCCCCCAGCTCCCCGGTGGACGGACCCCACTGCACGCCTCGCGACCCAAGTACCTAGACCCGCTGCTGCCGGCAAGCAGGTGCCTCGAGCCCCGTCCGATTTCAGGGTTCGCATCTGAGGATCAGGCTAAAGGGCCCTCAGCCCGGCAAGGCCACAAGCAGGACGTGGAGGGCGCTGGACCGCTGCTGCTAATGGTTGTGATTAATTACGTTAATGAGGAGTGTGCCCGGCGACCACCGGCACCCCTTCTACTACGAAGCCGGGCCACCTGCCTGGGGGCAGCCTGCGGGCACCCCAGACCGTCCCGCCGCGTGCAGCCGGGGCTGGGGACACGGCCGCCCGCCCGCCGAGCGCCCGGCTGCTGTCCCGGCGCCCACATCTGCGGGCTCCTCGCAGCCCCGCCCGCTTGTCAAGACAGAAGCCGGCAGGGAGGGGTTTGCAAACATGAATCGTGGCATTTACGCGCCTGTCCCCGGCCCGGCGCTGCGAAAACATCTGTGGGTGACTCTTCCTCCGAGAAAAAGGCAGCTGCTCTTTGTCTCCGCGCTGCCAGCAAAGAGGCGGCCCTGGGCGGTGGAAGGCGGGCCGTGCGATCGGACGGGCGCGCTTCCTGGTGGACGGGAGGCCTTGCCTGCAGAGCCGGGGACAGGAGGGCCTGGGGTGGGGGCGGGGGCCACAGGCTGGGACCGGCCACCCAGAGCCCCCAGGCTGGCAGTTGTGGGGGGGGCGGGCCTGTGCAGACACATGGGGGTTCCGGGCCAGAGCAGTGCTGGCCCCTTCCTGCACACCCCCCCCAGACTCAGTTTCCCCCTGTGCCTGAGGTGGTTATGACAAAACCCCAAGACAGCCCGGACCCTGAACCCTGGAGCCAGCTCTCCTCCTGCAACCCAGTTCTGGCACCTTGGTCACGCCCCCTCCCGCCACGCGGGGGGAGGGGGAGGCCCCGAGGCAAACCAGGCCAGGCCACGAAGGCCTCCCCCCTCTTCCTGTCCCTCCCAGGCCAGACTTCCTGTCCCGCCGCCGCCCACCAGATCCCACCTCCAGGCCTCAGCGTTTTGGGGGCATTTTTTTAAAGACATTTTTTAAATGATCTATGTTTGTTGATTTCAGAGATAAAAGGAGAGGGAGAGATAGAGACGTTTGATGTGAGTCCTGGCTGGTGTGGCTCAGTGGATAGAGCGTCGGCCTGGGGACTGAAGGGTCTCAGGTTCGATTCCCGTCAAGGGCCTGTGCCTTGGCTGCAGGCACCTCCCCAGAGACTGCCTGGGAGGCAGCTGATCGATGTTTCTCTCTCTCATCGATGTTTCTAACTCTCCATCCTTCTCCCTTCCTCTCTATAAAAAAAAAAAACACAATAAAATATATATTAAAAAAAGAAGAAGAAAAAGAAGCGTTGATGAGAGAGAAACACCGATCGGCTGCCTCCTTCCTGCACCCCGCAGCGGGGGGGGGAGGAGGGGACATTGGGCCTGCAATGCAGGCAGGCGCCCTAACCGGGAATCAAACCCCGAGACCACCTGGTGCCCGGGGCTCCGCTCCGCCAGCTAAGCCACTCGGCTGTCCCTCCACCTGTGGCCCCTTCTCAGCCCCGTCACTGGGCGGAACAGAAGCGCATTGTGCTGCAGGCGCCCCAGGCACCAGGCCGGCCCTCCTGCCCGCTCTGTTCCCTGGCGAGGCCGCATGCACGCCTGGCACGCAAGCACCACGCCAAATATGGGCCCTCCCGGCGGGCACCCGGGACCCCAGCACAGCTCGAGGCTGGGGGTGTCCCTCTGCAGCATGGCCCCAGGGCGCGGGCGGAGGGCTGTGTGTGGAGACCGCCCCCCTCCCAGCCTGACCTGCGGGACAGAGACAGGGTCAGACGGGGCCCACAGGAAGTGCCCAGGGGAGCTGGCGGCCAGGGTGCCTGGAGGGGGGTGGACGAGGGGACAGGTCTTTCCCCAAGCCCCTCCCACCCCCCCGCACCCGGGGGGCACCGCCCTGGGCCCCCCTGAGAGTCCCGTGCCAAGGCTCAGGTGCCGGCGTGCCCAGGAGGCCCGGGCAGGGCCGGAATGCCTGGGGAAGGCTTCCCGGCGGACATGACCTTGGGGATGGGCCTTGGAGGTTACGACGGAGTTTGCCAAACGCAGGGCCGGGGGAGGCTTTCCCAGCAGCAGAACCGTCCTGAGCCAGCAAGGCCCGGGTGCCAAGGTGCCCGGCTATTTCGGGAGCCTTGTCAGAGACCCACGGAGCGAGGGGAGCAGCTGTTCCCGAGGCTGGAGGGCAGAGGGGTGCCCAGCCGGGGTCCCGACTGCCAGGCCCTCCCCGGGCAGTGTGGACGGGGCCCCGCGGTCGGCCTCTGAGAAGGGGAAGGCCAAGGTCGGAGCTTTAAAAAGCTGGGCGATGATGGCCCGGCAGCCTCGGAGGGGGACGGGGTGTGGGGGACGGCGGAGAGGCCCCGCTAGGTCCCCGCTGACGGGTGAGGAGGTAGAAAGGGGGGTGGGGTCTAGGGATCAGGGGGCCTGGGCTGGCAGGAGCGCTGGAGAGCCCCTAGCCCCCCACTTGCTCTCCCTTGCAGGGTGGCACCCCTACACGAGGCAATGGCTCCGCTGCCCCCCGCTCTCAGCTAACCAAGGGGGAAACAGGGCTGGAGAAGGTCGGCATCTGGCTGACGTCCAGGCAGGGCCAGGGGCTGAGCCAGGACGTGGTGAGGACCCGGAAGTTTCCAGAAGGCTCGACTCTCCTCCCTGCCCATGGAGCTGGTCCCGCCTGAAGATGAGGACGGGGGCCCGGGCCCGCCACCTCCCCGCTGGCTGGCTGGCTGGCGGTGAGCCCGCGGCGCCCCCTGCCGGCCTGGCGAGGAGGCGGCGGGTCCGGGGCCAGGGCCCTGTTCCCTGGACGGAGGGACGGGGCCCCTGCCCGCCTCCTGGCCGGTGGGAAGGTCTGGAAAGAATGGGACCCGGCCCGTGTGGCCCAGAGATAAGAGGGGAACCGTTAGGAGCGGGGACAGGTGAGCGGGAGATAGGCCCGATCATTTGCAGCCTAATGAGCCCGGTGCGGGCGCTCGGCCGGTGATAAATCCCGCCACCCGTGTCCGCCCCGCCACGGCGCCGCCGGCCTCTCATCACTCATGTCGCTCCCTCGGCGCTGCCCGCCGGGAAGGACGGAGCGCGGCTGATAACGAATTTTGGAAACGCGGAATTTCATGCCTCATTGCCCCGGCGTTCAGAGGACAATCCCGTCCCCGCCAGCCGCACTGGGGACCACGGAGGCCAGAGGGGAGCCGGCCAGCGCCGTGGCCACCCGCCGGGGGATGGGCGGGCACGCGAGGGCCCAGGACCTGTCAGGCCTGGCCGATGCTGACCCCTGGGTCGAGCGGGACACGGGGGGACATCGGCATCTCCGATCCCGTGAGCCTGGGAAGGAGCCGTCCCCGCCCCTCCATGCCCCAGTGGCGGCCACCGCGCCCCGTGGCTGCCCTGGTGGCCCCCGCTCCCAACAGCTCGGCCAGGTGCTGGGGGTGCTCAGCCCGCCGGGGAGCCTGCACAGACGGCGGTGGGAGACAGAACCCAGACGGCCGCGCCGGCTCCGAAAAACGTCCCCTCACGCCTCCGCCCCGTCCGGCCAAACGGCTCTCCCCGGGCGTCAGGAGGCCCGAGGTCTGGCCACCCCGGCTGGAGGGGCCCCGGAGGGGGTCCCGATGCACCCGGGTGTCTGGGGAGGGAGAGGTGGAGGCGGAGAGAGAGAAGCCCGCGGCCTGGTGCCCCCACACGGGTCTGGCCTCCCCCAAAGTCTGCGGGACCTTCCCACCTCCCTCGGGCTCCCCGCTGGCCCAGATGGTTTACTTTCTTTGCACAAAAGTGAGCGCCTTTCTGGCATATTTCTGTCCCCAACCTGCCAGGATTTGGGGTGCATAACGTGCCCGGCTTTGCGGCCACCTTGACTGGGATGAGGAGAGAGAAGGTTCCCGCCCTCTCTCCCAGCTCCCTGACTCTGGGGCCTCCGGGGCCGCAGGCAGGAGGGACAGGCATTCCGGGAAGGAGCAGCTGGGAGGGGGGAGGGCCAGGGAGCACCGCCTCCCAGCCCAGGGCAGGTGGAGCCACCCAGAGGCCTGGGCCGGGAACTGACGCCCGCCCTCACCTGGAGGCTGGGGACCAGGTGACCAGGTGCGGAGGGCAGCAGAGGGGGAGCGGCCAGGACCCGCTGCGGGCGCTCAGGCTGCTTCGTGTAGGCAGTCACCTCCGCTCCCGCCGCGGGCCCCTCCGGACCAAAGCCCCCTGCGGGTGGAAGGACGAATCCAGACACCCCCGGACGCCCTGTGGCACCCGCCACCACCCGCCCCTTCGAGCAGGGGCACCGAGGGGTCCTGCAAGGACACCACTCTTGCATCAGGCTTTGAAGCCGGACTCGGAGGTGCTCCATGAAAGCACAGTGGCGCCTCGAGATACAAGTGCCCTCACATACGAGGTTTTTGAGATACGAGCTGTGGAGCGGGCGATTTTTGCTTTGAAATACGAGCAACAGTTGAGATAGGAGTCATCGCGCGGATCGGCCGGCTGCACACGACCCACCCGTTTACCGCGACGCGAGCGTCTCATCGTTTCCCACGCCTCAAGGTGACGGAACGAATTAAACTCGTATCTCGAGGTACCCCTGTAACTCGAAATTGCCGAAACCGGTTTGGCCCAGGGGATAGAGAGCATCAGCCCGCAGACGGAAAGGTCCCGGGTTCGACCCCGGTCAAGGGCACGTCCCTGGGTGGCGGGCACATCCCCGGCAGGGGGTGTATAGGAGGCAGCTGATCGATGTCTCTCTCTCAGCGATGTTTCTAGCTCTCTCTCCTTCTCCCTTCCTCTCTGTAAAAAATCAATAAAATGTGTTTTGTTTGTTTTTTTAAAGTAACTTGGAATCGTTTTCCTTCCCGCACATAACACACGCCGTTTAAAAACGATGGAAGAAAAGGCCGCCCGTGAGGAGCAGCCACGATCACGGCTCCTCCGCGTGAGCAAACGCTGACAAGATCCACTTCCTTCCCGTCTTTCTTCTGCGCATGGTTCCCCGGTTCGTTGTGGGAGCCAGAGTGTCCTGACTTCATCTGCAATCTCGTCCCCCCCCCTCCGCCCCCCCGCCCGGCCCCGCACCAGCACGGAGACGCTTCCGCTGCTTGTGTCCACGCGGCACGCCAGTGGGGCCACAGCCGCTCGGGGCCGCCCCTTAAGTGGTTCGCCCGCAGCTGGAAGGCGGTTTCTATTCAGAGCCTTCAGGACGGGCACGAGCGGGGCTGCAGGTGTCATTGTGGCTAATGGGGTGCTCCTATTTCAGAGGAATTGCTTTCAATCGTTTTCAAAAGTAGGATCTCTGCCTCTGAGATGACAGGCTCCTTGAGAGGAGAAAATAAGGCGTCGGGGGCCGGGTCCCAGTCGCACACACTCATTTCGGAAAGCGCTGGGCACAGGGACGCGCGGGCACGCGGGGAGGGAAACACGGGTCGTCGATAGCCCGGCGATGGTGCGCCGGCCACGCGGGCGGGGGTGGGTGGGTGTGCAGGTGCGCGGATACGTTTAGGACGAGAGGAGAGGCTCGCAGGCTCGCCCGGCCGGCACTTCACAGACAATGTGGCCGTGGCTTTCGGGAAGGCTGGGGCGATGGGCACCCAGGTCCTCTCCCCCCCCCCCCCCCCGCCACCCTGCGTGGACCCTACACTCCCTCTCTTCAGGCCCCGAGGCCTCTGCCTCTCCTCCAGCCGGCTGGTGCCTCCGGGTTTGGGGTGGCGGCTGGAGGGACCCACACCAGCCAGGAAGGGCAAGAAGGATGGGGGAACGCAGCTCGGCCACCTCGGTGTCTCCAGCGCCCGCTCAGCCCCTTCACCAGGTCCACGGGGGCGCCCACGTCCCTGCTCTACCCCTCCTCCCCCCACCGCCCAGAGCTGGCAGCATCCTGACCTTCCCCCCTCAGAGCCCACATCCACCCATCAGCAAGTCCGGTGGGTTTGGTTTCCAAAACGTGTCCAGAACCAATCGCATTTTCCTTCTCCAGGCCACCACCTGTCTGGCCGGCATCATGGTGACAAGCTCCCAGCTGCTCTTCCAGTCCCTCGCCTGCAGGGCAAGGCTGTGAGCGCCAGACGGCTGTTAACCGGGCCGTGCCTCGTGGCCAGGCCGTGAACCAGACCGTTAACCAGGGCCCGTGCCTCGTGACCAGGCCGGTGACCAGGGCCCATGCCTCATGACCAGGCCATGAACCAGACCATTAACCGGGGCCCGTGCCTCGTGATCAGGCCGCTAACCAGGCCGTTAACCAGGGCTCGTGCCTCGTGACCAGGCCGGTGACCAGGGCCCGTGCCTCATGACCAGGCCGTGAACCAGACCATTAACCGGGGCTCGTGCCTCGTGACCAGGCCATGAACCAGACTGTTAACCAGGGCCCGTGCCTTGTGACCAGGCCGTTAACCAGGGCTCGTGCCTCGTGACCAGGCCATTAACCAGACTGTTAACCAGGGCCCGTGCCTTGTGACCAGGCCGTTAACCAGGGCTTGTGCCTCGTGACCAGGCTGTGAACCAGGCCATTAACCAGGGCCCATGCCTCGTGACCAGGCCGTGAACCAGACCGTTAACCAGGGCTCATGCCTCGTGACCAGGCCATTAACCAGGCTGTTAACCAGGGCTCCGTGCCTCGTGACCAGGCCATTAACCAGATCATTAACCAGGGCTCGTGCCTCATGACCAGGCCGTTAACCAGACCGTTAACTAGGGCTCATGCCTCGTGACCAGGCCATTAACCAGGCTGTTAACCAGGGCTCCGTGCCTCGTGACCAGGCCGTGAACCAGGCCGTTAACCAGACCGTTAACTAGGGCCGATGCCTCGTGACCAGTCCATTAACCAGGCTGTTAACCAGGGCCCGTGCCTCGTGACCAGGGCCTGTAGGATCTGTCTCTTTGCCACCTGCCAGCCTTTCTCCCACCCCCTCCTCCCCTGCGGCCACAGCAGGCCTGGTGGGGGGCTCAGGCCCCCGGAGACCCTGCCCCAGCTCCCCACAGGCTGGGCCCTCGGCGGAGCCTCCCCTGCCCGGCTCCCCACACAGCTCACACCTTCCCCTCCGCTGGCTGCAACCCGCCTCCCTGTGACCCTCACCTTCCCTGCTTCTCTGCCCCGGGTACGGGCAGCCGATCACAGGCTCAGCTCCCTCCGCGCTTCCCTGCCAACCAGCCCGCTGCTCCTTGGAGGCCCACGAGCCTGCCATCAGCGGGCCGGGCAGGGCTGCCTGGAAGGAGACAGGAACTCACTCGGCGGGGTACCCCTGGGTGCACATCCGTAGCGCTCTGGGTCCCCATCTGCCACCAGAGGAAGGAGCTTCCCACCCCCATCTCCTGTCCCAGGGCCCGGGATTCTAGAAGGCCGGCACAGCCACAGCCCAGTCGGCTCTGTAAACAGTCTTTCGAAGCTCCCTCTTCCCCTCTGCCCCGGGGAACTGCCACGGACAGGGTGGGCCCCTGAGCGCCCGGGACGGACAGACAGCTGGCAGACACCTCGGCCCCTTTAAACGGACTCCAGCCCGTGTGCGGGTCCTCCCTGTGGTGCGGAAGCCTTGCCTCAGGCGCTGGCTCCGACCAGTGACATCCAGCCCCCAGCCACCCCGGTCCACGCTCCTCTCCAGTCCCCTTCGGGGTCTCGAGGCTCCTCAGCCGGGGTCCCTGCTCATCTGGATCGAGGCCAACGGAGCCTGAAGTGGGCGCCACCCGCCCTCCAGCTCGCACATGCCTGGGCCCCGGGGAGGGCGTGTGCTGGGCAATCCTGCCCCCTGTGTCCCTGGGAACTGCACGGACCGCATCAGAAGAGGGACCCCCATGGCAGGGGGCACCCCTTGGAGCACGTGCCACAGTGCATCCCCAGCCCCTTCCCCGGGGGCATCTGGCTCTGGGAAACATCGTACCCTTCTCCCGGAGACGTGTGCAGACTCCTCCCCCGCCCTCACCCCGACAGCAGACACGCCCTCGATGGTGGGAATCTCCTTCCCCTGATGGCAGATGGGGACCCAGAGCGCTCTGATCTGCACCTGGGGGCACCCCGTCGAATGAGTCCCTCTCCCCAGGGCCGCGTGCCGGTCACTCACCGCGCACGTGCCCACCTCAGACCAGCCAGCGTTCATCTCCCAACGGCCCTACGTGCCCGGGTCCAATGACAAAGACTCGGGGTCCCGGGCCTAGACCCAGGGCACACCGCTTGCCCGCCGGGGGGAGCTGGGACGGAAGCCACAGCTAGCTACCGGGAGGGTTCACCTGTCCGTAGCCCCTTCCTGGAAAGTCACCCTGACCCTGAGGCCTGGTCCGCTGGGGTCTCAGGAGCAGCCACTCTCCCCCGCCCCCCCAGCCTCCCAGCCTGCTCCTCCACCCCAGCCGGCCGGCGGCCCAGCGGTGCCACAGAGAGAGATCAACCCCGAAATAGGCAGATGGGATGCCAGCCCACCGGGGCACAGCGTTGGCGGGGCAGGGTCGGCCGGGCAGGCGGGGAGAGCCGGTGTGAGTTCCGTCCCCCGCTGGCGGGGCCGGGCGCTGGGCCCAAGCCCTCCTCTGTCCACGCGAGCACGCGGTCGCCCTCGCCCGGGTTTCAGAGAGAGCCTCATGGACGGCAGGGCCCACCCCGCGCTGACCCCGGATGGTCAGAGACCAGATCCCTAAAGCTGGGGCCACCAGCGTCCCGGCATGGCCAACCCGGGCCCCCGGAGAGACAGACAGACAGACAGACAGACGGCCTTTATCCAGCCTCCCCGACACCTGGTCCCGCCTGACCACCGCAGCCGGGGGGTGGACGGCGCCCACACAGCCCGGCCCCTTGTTCGGGCCCCGGCGGCCGCGGCCGTGTTGATCTTGGAGGCCTGGCCGGCGCTCACGGGTTCCAGCCGAGGCGTGCCGCGCCGCCTTATGGAAATTGTTTTATGGCCCATGTAGGTGTCGGGCAACTCCCATCCTGCAAACATGGCCGGGCTAAAAATAGCGCAGGACGGGGGCCCCGCGGAATGGTGGGAGCCTCAAGCCACAGAGCCAGGCATTTTCCTACAGCTCCGCTCCGCCACCGAGGACAAAGCCAGCCCTCATTCAAGGTTCCTCCCCCAACCCGGCTCCGGGGCCGGGAGCCTCGGGGGGCGGACAGAGCAGGCAGCTCTTGGGGGCCACATCGCAAAGACCCCCCTCCCCGGCCCCCGGTTCTCCGTCCACTTCTGCAAAGGAGCCTCAAAAGCCTCTTTGGAAATCCTGAAGTCAAGAATTGGTCTCTAAGCAGCGCCATGGGTCCTGCTGGAAACGTTAGCGTTCCCAGGGGACCCAGCAGTTCCACTTCTGGGTACGGACCCCCAAAGAACCGAACGCAGGCGGTGCATCTACCCCGAGGAACTCTACGCGGCGGTGAAAAAGAAGGAGCTCTCGCCGTTTGCAGCTGCCTGGATGGAGCTGGAGAGCAGGATGCTAAGCGAAATGAGCCCGTCGGAGGAGGAGGAAGAGAAACATCCCACGATCGCACTCACTCGTGGAACATCATGAACCGCGTCCACTGATGGACAAAGACAGAGCCAGAGACCGAGCCGCCTCGAACAGGCTGTCCAGCCGATGAGGGAAGGCAGGGAGGGAGGGGTAAGACATCCACCAAAGGACCGGTGTGCATACATCTGAGCAAAGCCCACAGGCACAGACTGTATCGGGGTGAGGGCTGGTGCTTGGGAGAGGGGTGGGGTAGGGGAAAGGTCCATGGGGGGAAAAGGAGACTCTTTAAACAATAAAGAATTAAAAAAAAAATAACTGATGCCAAGACTGGTTTGGCTCAGTGGATAAAGCGTCGGCTTGCGGACTGAAAGGTCCCAGGTTTGATTTCGGTCGGGGACATGTACCTTGCTTGCGGGCACATGTCCACTGTGGGGCGTGCAGGAGGCGGCTGATCGATGTCTCTCTCTCATCGATGTTTCCGACTTTCTCTCCCTCTCCCTTCCTCTCTGTAAAAAATTATAAAATATATATTTTTAAAAATAACTGAAAGCAAGAACGGAACCAATATCTGTGCCTTTGTGCTCGCAGCGGCAGAGTGCACAACAGCCACGTGGCCACGGCTGGGTGACTGGCAGGCGGGCCAAGGGGGATGTGTTCTCACCGTGAAGTATTCTTCAGCCTGAAAAGGGGAGGCTATCGCTTCTCGGCCTTTTGGCCAAGCACAGGGGTCGGCACGCCGCGGCTCACAAGCCACAGGCGGCTCTTTGGCCCCCGGAGTGTGGCTCCTCCACAAAAATCCCACGGCCCGGGCGAGTCTCTGCGGAAGAAGTGGCGTGAGAAGACGTTTTCGTTTGAAAAGATCGGGCTCTCCACAAGAAACGTCCATCGTGGTCCTGCTGATCCTCGGCTCCGTGGACTAAGGAGTTTGCCGACCGCTAGGCTAAGGTCCAGGTGCGAAAAGGAAGGAGAGGCTGTGACCCTGGCCGCCACGTGGATGGGCCCGAGAGGCTGCGTGACAGGATCCAGTCCGTGGGCATCGGCTGGACGGCCTGTTCGAGGTGTCTCGGTCTCTGGCTCTGTCTTTGTCCATCAGTGGACGCGGTTCATGATGTTCCACGAATGAGTGCGATGATGGGATGTTTCTCTTTTCTCCTCCGACGGGCTCATTTCGCTTAGCATCCTGCTCTCCAGCTCCATCCATCCAGGCGGCTGCAGACGGCGAGAGCTCCTTCTTTTTCACCGCCGCGTGGAGTTCCTCGGGGTAGATGTACCGCCGGCGTTCGGTTCTTTGGGGTCCGGACCCAGGTCCCCTGGGAACGCTAACGTTTCCAGCAGGACCCAGGGTGCTGCTTAGAGACGGCTTCTTGACTTTTGAACTTCAAAAGAGGCTTTTGAGGCTCCTTTCACGCAACCTCTCGGGTCCATCCATGTGGTGCATGGGATTCTGCTTCTGCACGAGACCCGGCGTTGCCCCGTGGGCACTGGGGCTCCGTGGGTGCCGGCGGCTGCTGCTGCCGGGCAGGGGGCGGGACCCTGGAAGTGGCCGCGGTGGGGACGGCGCAGCGGGACAGACGCGGTGGAGTGGGTGCCTTTTATGCCGCGTGTGCTTGACTAGCATCGTTAAATCACTGAACATTTAAAAAAAATATTTTTATTGATTTTTTTTTTTTACAAAGAGGAAGGGAGAGGGATGGAGAGTTAGAAACATCGATGAGAAAGAGACATCGATCAGCCGCCTCCTGCACGCCCCCGACTGGAGACGTGCCCGCAACCAGGATACATGCCCTCCACCGGAATCGAACCTGGGACCCTCCGGTCCGCAGGCCGACGCTCTATCCACCGAGCCACACCGGTCCCGGCTCACTGAACATGTGTAATGTCTCTCCTCCCTCTTTCCTGGGGCGTCTTCCAGCGCCTGAGGGGCAAACGCAGAGGCTGTGGGACAGTGGTCCCCCACCCCGGTGATGCTGTGCCCTCTGGGGGACCCTGGGCCACCCCTGGAGATAGATGTTCTGGTGGTCAAAGCTGGGGGTTGGTGGGGGGGGGATGCCACTGTCACCAGTGGGCGGAGGCCGGGGCTGCTGCTCGGCGCCCCCCACACAGCGCAGCCCCCACCACCACGAACGATCTGGCCGCAAATGTCAACAGAACCGAGGGCGAGAAACAGCCTGCTCGGCAGAGGGACCACGCAGAGCTAAGAACAAAACACCAGTGCCGCCGCGAAAACATCCAGATCATTTCCTCCGCTGCGTCCTGCTGGAGAAACAACATATTTTCTGAGGGAAAACATTCTGTTCGCATTCCTGCACCGGCCCCGCAGCCTGAGCTGGGGAGGGGGCAGGCGTGTCCCCGCTGGGCTCTGCTGGCCCGTCCCCAGCGGGCTGGGGGCATCTTGGGCCAGCACCTGTCTGTCTGGGTTCATGCTGCGGCCCCGTCCCAACACCCCCCCCCAGGTCACGGACCCTCAGAGCCCCATGGTCCATGGAGACCCCAGGGTCCTTGGAGGGGAGTCCAGGAGGGACCCCACATCCAGGTTCAGGGAGCACCACTGCCCGCCCCCCTCCTCCAACAGCCCAGAGGCCATCGCCAGCTTGGAGGAGAGAAACGGGACTTGGCAGTCACGGCAGAGGAGCCCGGCCGTCTCCTCGTCTGGACCAGTGTGAGGCTTGGTTTCTTAACAACCACAACTTGAGAGAAGCAGTTTGTGAGAACTCTGCGGACCCACTGCACTGAGAGGTCTGGGGACAGATGGCAGGGTGTCAGGAATGGCTGGATCCAGGCGCTCTCTCCATCTGACCGCCTTTCCTTTCTGCTCAACCCTGCTCTCATTGGGCCCTGGCTGGCCTCATTGCTGCTGCTGCTTCTTCTTCTTCTTCTTCTTCTTCTTCTTCTTCTTCTTCTTCTTCTTCCTCTTCCTCTTCCTCTTCCTCCTCCTCCTCCTCCTCCTCCTCTTTTTCTCCTCTTCCTCCTCCTCCTCCTCCTCCTCCTTCTTCTATATATTTTACTGATTTTCTACAGAGAGGAAGGGAGAAGGATAGAGAGTCAGAAACATCAATGAGAGAGACATCGATCAGCTGCCTCCTGCACCCCCCCCACTGGGGATGTGCCGGCAACCAGGGTACATGCCCTTGACCGGAATCAAACCGGGGCCTTTCAGTCCGCAGGCCGACACTCCATCCCCTGAGCCACACCGGTTAGGGCTGGCCTCGCTTCTGGAAGCACACGGCCACCTCCAGAACGTCCTGGAACACAGACCGAGCCACCCCCTTCAACTTACATAGTTACCAGAGCTCACAACCTCTTGGGGCACGACCGCTCAGCTCTCCCCTGGACCCAATAGCAATCCCAGCCTGCACTCTGACAGGCCTCCGAGGCCCAGGCTGTGGGACACCCCGGGAGTGGCATGGAGAGCTTCCCAAGAGAAAAGATGCCGGCAAACCGAACCAGGCCATCCCTGCTACCCGAGGGCCGGACGGGCCAGCTCAGCAGAAAGGGGTCCAGCAGGAGGATTGTTTGGTTCCAAACAGGGCCCTGGCTGTCAACCCTTGTCCGGCTGCAGGCCACGCCGTCTGGTATCTCACAGGGCTGGGGCCCTCTTCCTGCTGGCTGCCAGGATGCTTAGCACCCACCCCCTGGCCTGCGCCGGCCTCAGGGGGCTGCTTGTGCTGCTCCCTCTGTCTGCTGCCTCCCTGCAGGCCAGCCCCCTCCTAAGGCAGCGGTTCTCCACCTTCCTCAGGCCGCGGCCCTTTAAGACAGCTCCTCATGGGGTGGTGACCCCCACCCATAAAATGATTTCCATAGCTACTTCATCACTATAATCTTGCTACTGCTATGAACTGTCATGTAAATATCTGATAGGCAGATGTATTTTCATTGTTACAAATTGAACGTAATTAAAGCATAGTGATTAACCACAAAACAATATGTAATTGTATATTGTGAAATATTTATTTCTAATGACAAATAAATGAAATTTTGTCTTGAATCATGGTGTAGCGTGGGCAACAGTCTTCCTGGGACAACAGTTAACTCCATGGCTACACTTTGCGACACCGAGGAGCGGTGTGTTGGTTCCTAAGACCATGGAAATAGGTGTTTTCCGCTGGTCTTAGGCGACCCCTGTGAAAGGGTCGTTTGACTCCAAAGGGGTCGCGTCCCACAGGTTGAGAACCGCTGCCCTAAGGTAGCTTGTGGTGCGGGCATGCCTCCCTCAGCCACGCGAAGGCCGCTCTGCAGCGGAGTAAGGAAAAGAGTGAAGTGAGGCCAGCAGCAGTGACACGGGGGCGACAGCCGGATTGCCCCTCAGTTCACAGGGCATTACACCGCCTCTCAGCCCCGCAGGGGCTCCTGCCGGTACCTGGGCTCAGGACATTCATCAAGGGGGCTTCTTCCAGGTCCCGGATGGGCCTGCAGGGCAAGTGTAGCTCAGGGCGGTGCTCAGACCCACAACCCGTAAGCCACAGGGGCCGCTTGGGGATCCGAGCAAAGAAGGAGCGAATCGACGTGGCCTCCGTTTCCCACGTCCAGTCGGGGCAGAGTCTGACCGCCGCCGGCCAGAGGCCCCCGCTCGGAGCTTTCCCTGCCTCAAACCCGGGTCCTTGCGCTCCAACTCGGGAGCCTTAGGCAAGGCGCCCCTTTCCCGCGGCCGCCGTCAGAACGTGGCCCACCCACCGTGGCGCTGAAACAACAGACGTGTGTTCTGTCACACTCAGGAGTCCGCCAGTCCAAAGCCAAGGTGTCAGCAGAGCCTGGCTCCCTCCAAAGCAGTGGTTCTCAACCTGTGGGTCACGACCCCTTCGGGGGTCAAACAACCCTTTCACAGGGGTCGCCTAAGACCATCGGAAAATGCAGATATTGACATCACGATGCATCACAGTAGCAAAATTTCATGGTTGGGGGTCACCACCCCATGAGGAACTGTATGCCAGGGTCGCGGCCTGAGGAAGGTTGAGAACCGCTGCTCCAGAGGCTTAGAGCAGGCTGCTTGCTGGCTTCTTCCCGCTCCTGTGGCCCCGGGCATCCGTGGCTGGTGGCCACGCCCCTCCCATCTCTGCCTCCCCTTCCCTTGGCCTCCTCCTCCAGGAGCCACTGTCAGGACACGTGTGGAGAAACATGTACTAAAGTTCTGACCCGAGGCCCTGACCCCCGCCCAGGAGACCAGCCCTTTACCTGCCATAACCAGCCTGGCCCGCCGCGCTGGAGTCCGACTTGCCGACCGGTGGCCAGAAGGCTGTGCTGGGGACAAGGAAGCGGAGAAGGACTTGGTTAGTGACTCACAGGGGCCTTCATTTTTATTTTTATTTATTTTTTAAATATAGTTTCTTGATTTTTTACAGAGAGGAAGCGAGAGGGATAGTTAGAAACATCTATGAGAGACACATCGATCAGCCGCCTCTTGCACGCCCCCTACTGGGAATGTGCCCGCTACCGTGGTACGTGCCCAGAACCGGAGTGGAACCTGGGACCTTTCAGTCTGCAAAACCGACGCTCTATCCATTGAGCCACACCGGTCTCGGCGCAGTGGCCTTAATTTCTGTCCCCACTTCCGACTTGGGACCCCCCGGAGAGAGCAGCATCTGCCCCCAGTGAGCCACCCAGGATGCCCGTCTCCCGGGAGCCGCCTCCCCTTCCCCAGGCCCAGGCTCCCCCAGGCCACCCCCTCTCGTGTCCCCTCTCTCCTCCCGGAGCTCCGCCTCCGGTGAGGCTCCGCCAGGCCCAGCCTCGGCCCTCGCATCGGCGGGCTTCCGTGTATTTCCGCGCTGGCCCCTGGATGAGGGGCCCCCCTGGTGATCTCACCTCCAGACACTCTGCCCAGACACGCTCACTCTCCCGGGCTCTGGGGGTTATGGGACACGGACACATCTTGTGGGGCGCCACCGGGACGGCAGGCGACACCGCCGACCTCCCCTCCGCTCCCTGGGCTGTAAGTGGGAGCTGGTAACAGGACCCGCCCCCATCGCTGCCACGACACTTCCGTGACTGTCTCCGTGGAAAGGCCAGGAGGGGGACCCGGCAGGCGGGGGGGGGGGGGGGTGGGGACAGGCGCTCACGGGAGCCGTCACTCTCCGCAGAGTGGGCACCCGCGCCTCCAGCAGGACGGTAACAAAAAACAAATGAGGGGGCATGAGGGGGCATGAGGTTCCTTTGGGGGGACGGGGCGGGAACGCTCTAAAATTAGATTGCGGGGATGGCTGTCCAGCGTCACAGATTTGCAAACACTATTGAGTTAGACGCTGAAAATGGGCGATCGCTAGGATATGTGAATTCTGTCTCCATAGAGCTGTGAGGAAGCACAGTGGCCGCGGGGACCCAGAGACCTGTCTGCGGGATCCCAGGTCCTCCGAGCTTCCAGAACCCCGGGGAAAGAGGTGCCTTCAGAGGGAGGAGGTGCTAGAGCAGCGGTTCTCAACCTGTGGGTCTCGACCCCTTTCACAGGGGTCGCCTAAGACCAGCGGAAAACACCTATTTCCCATGGTCTTAGGAACCAACACACCGCTCCTCAGTGTCGCAAAGGGTAGCCATGTCGTTGACGGTTGTCCTAGGAAGACTGTTGCCCATGCTACACCACGATTCAAGACAACATTTCATTTATTTGTCATGAGAAATAAACATTTCACAATATACAATTACCTATTGTTTTTGTGATTCATCCCTATGCTTTAATGATGTTCCATTTGTAACAATGAAAATACATCCTGCCTATCAGATATTTACATGACAGTTCATCGCAGTAGCAAGATGACAGCGATGAAGTAGCCACGGAAATAATGTTATGGTTGGGGGTCACCACCCCATGAGGCGCTGTCTTAAAGGATGGAGGCATTAGGAAGGTTGAGAACCGCTGTGCTAGAGGGAGCGGGGATGGGGGAGTGGCGCTAGAGGGAGGCTGTAAAATCTTGCCTTCCTAAGGGGCCAACTCACAAACCCAGCCAAGCTGGTGCCATCTTGCTTCTCCGTGGTCGCCAAGCATGTGCCCTGAGGAAGGCGGAGGAAGGGCTAGCTGAGCGCTTCTGTCGGACGGGGGTGGGGGTGGGGAGGGGGGATCGGCCATCGGTGTTGGAGGGTGACGGTGCCAGAGCTCGCCCCGGGAGCCAGTCCTCTCGTCATAGCCGGAGGCCTGCACGGCTCACGTGGCTTCTGAGAAAGAGGCTTGTCATTTGGGACCCCGTGTCTTTCGATCTGGGGGTTCTCTCCCAAGCCACTGACTCCCACCGTCTCCCCCGTTCCTGCCAGCTGCCCGCAACCCAGCTCGGCCCCGGACGGCTGTGCAGCCTCGGGAAGCTGCACCATTGGTGCCTCGCTTTCCCCAAGGAGGAAGTGGGGGTCATCGTTGACAGACCTCTGTCTGGAGCCCCAAGAGCTTCCTTTCCTGTCCCATGCCCTCCCCCGCCCGCCTCTGCAGGCCTCCACACGCAGTCCCACTGTGATGACAATGGCAAAGGTTAAAGGGAAAGAGGAAAATCTGAAACGCTGTGCGAGAAAGCAAGTCACCGATGAGGAAGCTCCCATAGACGGTCGGCCGATTTCTCAATGGGAACATTTCAGGCCATAAGAAATGAGCATGGACTGTTCAAGTGATGAAAAACAAGCACCTACAACCAAGGCCACTTTACCCAGCAAGGCTGTTACTTAAAATTGGAGGCGCCTCCCAGGCGAGAAAAAGCTAAGGGAGTTTGTTACCACCAAACCAGTATTACAAGAAATGTTAAAGAGCCTGGGAGGAGGAGGTGGTGGTGGTGGTGGTAGTGGTGGTGGAGGAGGAGGAGGAGGAGAAGGAGGAGGAGGAGGAGGAGGAGGAGAAAGGGGAGGAGGAGGAGGTGGTGGAGGAGGAGAGGAACATAGTTAAAAGAATAAAACGGCAATAAATATGTACCTGCCAACAATCACTTTAAATCTAAATGGCTTAATGGCTCCAACCAAAAGGTATAGGGTGGCTGAATGGATAAGGGACCACGTGTAGGCAGTCTACAAGAGACCCACATCAGAAAAAAAGATACACATAGACTACAAGTGAAGGGATGGGAAAACGGAAAGAAAAAAAAAATGGCTGGGGTCGCAATACTTATATTTGACACAATAATAGACTTTAAAACAAAGGCTAGAGTCAGAGACAAAGGACACTACATAAGGATAAAGGGAGCAACCTACCAAGGGGATCTAACCCTTGTAGACATTTATGCACCGAATATAGGAGCACCTAAGTATGCAAGCCAATCTTGATGGGCATATAGGGAGAGATTGACAGTAATGCAGTCATAGAGGATTTTAACACCCCACTGACATCAGTGGATGGATCTTCCAGACAGAAAATCCACAAGGTAGCCTTAAATGGCACATTAGATCAGATGGGTTTAATTTATGTCTTCAGAGCGTTTCACCCCAGAACAGCAGAATATACCTTCTTTTTAAGCTCACTGGGAACATTTTCTAGGCTTGACCACCTATTAGAATACAAAAAAATCTCAATAAATTTCAGAATATTGAAATCATATCAAGCATCTTCTCTGACCATAATGGTATGAAACTAGAAATCAATTATAACAACAAGAACAAACAAACAAACAAAAAAACACTGAAAAACACACAAAGACATGGAGGCTAAGTAACATTTTACTAAACAATGAATGGGTAACAATGAGACCAATACCCTGAAACAAACGAAAATGAGAACAATCCCAAATCTATGGGACACAGTAAAAGCAACCCTAAGAGGGAATTTTATATATACATAAAATGCATATTTTATTGATTTCAGAGAGGGAGAGGAAGAGAGAGACAGAAACATCCATGATGAGAAACATTGATTGGCTGCTCCTGCACGCCCCCTCCTGAGGAATCAAATGAATCAAGCGTGCGGGCTGGACATGTGCTCTGACCAGGAATTGAACCCGGGACCCTTCAGTCTGTAGGCCGATGCTCTGTCCACTAAGCAAAACCACCTAGGGGATAGGAAGGAAATTCATAGCATTACAGGCTTTCCTCAAGAAACAAGAAAAATCTCAAATAAATACTCTAACTTTCCATTTACAGGAACTGGTGAGACAACAATAAACAAAGCCCACAGTGAATAGAAGGAAGGAAATAATAAAGATAAGAGCAGAAATAATCAAAATAGAATCTAAAAAAAAATACAAAAGATCAATGAAACCAAGAGCTGGTTTTGAAAAGATAAACAAGATTGACTAACCTTTAACTAGACTCATCAATATAAAAAGAGAGAGGCCCCAAATAAATAAAATCAGAAATGAAAGCAGAAAAGAAACAATTGATACCAAAGATATACAAAGGATTGTAAGAAAATATGAACAACTCTATGTCAATAAATTAGATAATGTGGACAAAATGGATAAATTCCTAGAAACATACAATCTTCCAAACAGAATCAGGAAGAATCAGAGAAACTGAGTAGACAAATGACAACTACTGAGATTGAAGCAGTGATTTAAAACTTCCCAACAAACAAAGGTCCTAGACTGCAAGGCTTCCGAGGTGAATTTTACCAAACATTTGAAAAAGAGCAGACACCTATATCCTTCTCAAACTATTCCAAGAAATTCAAGAGAAGGGAAGACTCTTGAGCTCATTTTACAAGACCAGCATTATCCGAATCCCCAAACCAGATAAAGGCACTGCAAAGAAAGAAAGTTATAGGCCAATATCCCTGATGAACATAGATGCTAAAATCTTCTACAGAATATTAGCAAACTGGATCCACCAATACATTCAAAGAGATCATATACCATGATCAAGTGGGATTTATTCCAGGGATACAAGGTTGGTACAATACCTACAAATCAATGGACATGATAAACCACATGAACAAAATGCAGGATAAAAACCACATGATCATGATTATATCAAGAGATGCAGAAAAAGCATTTGATAAAATCCAGTACCTCTTCATGATAAAAACTCTCAGCAAAGTGGAAATGAAGAGGACATACCTCAACATCATAAAGACCATGTCCACATCCAACATCATGCTCAATGGACAAAATCTACAGTGCTTCCCTTAAAATCTAAAACAAAACAGGGTTTCCCACTTTCACCACTCTTACTCAACATAGTACTGGAAGTCCTAGCCACAGCAACCAGACAAGAAGAAGAAATAAAAGTCATCCAAGTCGGAAAGGAAGAAGTAACACGGTCATTATTTGCAGGTGATATGAAACTGTACATAGAAAACCCTAAAGATCCCAGCAAAAAACTAATAGAACAGATAAAAGAATTCAGGAAAGTCACAGGATACAGAATAGATATCCAGAAATCGGTTGCACTTTTATATACCAACTACAGGCCCAGTGCACAAAATTTGTGCACTCAGGGTGGGGGTTCCCTCAGCCCAGCCTGCACCCTCTCGCAATACGGAAGCCCTTGGGGATGTCCGACTTATGACCCCTGGGAGAGGCGGGCCTAAGCTAGCAGTCATGAGCCCGGCTCAGGGCTTCTGGCTGAGTGGCACTCCCCCTGTGGGAGTGCACTGACCAGTCTGCCCATGATGGTCAGTGTGCGTCATAGTAACCGGTCATTCTACCGTTTGATCAATTTGCATATTTGCCTTTTATTATATAGGATAATGAACTATCAGAAAGAGAAACTAGTCCTAGCCAGTTTGGCTCAGGTTTGATTCTGGTCAACATGTCCCAGTTGTGGGCTCAAACCCCAGTAGAAGGCATGCAGGAGGCAGCCAATCAATGATTCAGCCAATCAATGAGTCTCTCTCATCATTGATGTTTCGCTCTCTCCCTCTTCCTTTCTCTCTGAAAGAAATAAAAATACATTTTTTTAAAAAAGAAAGGAAAACAACACATTCACAATTGCTTCAAAAAGAATAAAATACCTATGAATAAGTTTAACCAAAGATGGAAAAGACTTGTGCTCAGAAATTAATAAGACACTGAAGAAAGAAATTAAAGAAGAAAGAAATAAGTGGAAGCATATAGTATGTTCATGGGTAGGAAGAATTAAGCTTGACAAAAACACAAACCAATCTATAGAGTCAATGCAATTCCTATCAAGATAACAATGGCATATTTCACAGAACTAGAACAAATATCCCTAAAATTTATATGGAATAATCAAAGACTCAGACTAGCCTCAGCGATCTTGAGAAAGAAGAACAAAGTTGGAGGAATCATGCTATCTGATATCAAACTATACTACTCGGTATAGTAATCAAAATAGCATGGTGCTGGCATAAAAACAGTCACATAGGTCAATGGAACAGAATAGAGAGCCCAGAAATAAACTCACACCTCTATAGTCAATTAATGTTTGACAAAGCAGGCAAAAACATACAATGGGGTAAAGATAATCTATTCAATGAATGGGTTGGAGAAAATTGGACAGATAGGTGCAAAAAAAAATTAAACTAGAATATACCTTCTTACACCATACATAAGAATAAACTCACAATGGATTAAAGACTTAAATGTTATGCTCAAAACCATAAAACTCCTAGAAAAAAACACAAGCAGTAAAATCTTGGACATTGCTTGTAACAATATATTTTTTATGATATAGCTCCTTGGTCAAGGGAAACAAAAGAAAAAATAAGCAAATGGGACTACATCAAACTAAAAAGTTTTTTGCACAGCAAAGGAAACCATCAACAAAATGAAAAGACAACCCACTGAATGGGAGAATATATTCACCAAGGATATAGCTTATAGGGGGGTTACTATCCAAAATGTATAAAGAAGTTGTAAAACAACACCAAAAAAACAAACAATCCAATGACTTTAGCAATTCCACTTCTGGGTGTTTAGCTGAAGAAACCTGACACACCAGTTCTAAAGAATATATGCACCCCTATGTTCATCGCAGCATTATTTACAACTAGAGGCCCGGTGCATGAAATTTGTGCACTGGGGTGGGG
>JAAGEH010000195.1:511964-546296 GCA_011751065.1 Lasiurus cinereus | reverse complement strand
TCTTCCTCCTCCTCTTCCTCCTCTTCCTCCTCCTCCTCTTCCTCCTCTTCCTCCTCCTCTTCCTCCTCCTCTTCCTCCTCCTCCTCCTCCTCCTCCGCAGGGGCTGCCTGCTGCCGTGTGGATTCTGTCTCCTCTTCCAGAACAGAAGCTCCAGGAGCAGAGCCAGGGTCTCACCTCTCCTGTTCGCCGCTATCACTCTGGGCCTACAGCGGCTCTCGGCACACAGTAGGGCCTCAGGGAAATACTTGTCGAACGAACGGTCGGGGTGGGGCCCGTCTCTCTGGGGTGGCTGTGGTTTCTCTCACCACGGCACGCAGTCAGGGCCTCGCGCAGTGGCCAGACACGTAGTAGGTGCCCAACAAGAATGCCAGCTCGGGGAAGGTGATCCGAGCCTCCTGGTCTTGCCCGGCCGGCCCCTCCATTTTCCGGGTAAGACAATGGCAGCCACTGCTGCCGGGAGAGGGGCAGGACGCAGGGAACCTGGGTCTCCTCCACCACCACTCCCCACCGCCCGGCCCCCCCCCCCCCGACACTGCTTCCATTTCCCCAGCTGGAGCTCAGGCCCCCGGGGGACCAGCCTGGCGGTTTGGAAATAATAAGAGGGAGAAGTTACAGCTCTCCCATTCCTCGAGGAAAATTAATTCCCCCGCCAGGCGTCTGTCCCCAAAGCTCCGGGATCTGGGGATCAAATCACGGCCCTGTCGCCGCCGCTGCCAGGCGCCCATGTTTCAGAGGCGGACGCGCAGGTAAAATATCGCCGCCTGGGCGGCCCCCGCAGCCCGGGCAATCTCGCCCGACACGATACAAATGGGATGCCGCGCCGCCCGCCCGGGTTTTAAATGAGAAAGTTGGAAAAACAAAGTGCAGGGCGAGGACGCGGGCGCCCGGTAATTGCCTCGCCGCCCGTCGAGCGGGCCTCGGCCGCCGCCGCCCCAGCCCCCATCCGTCACCCCGTCGCTCGGACTTGGAATATTAAGCAAAGCGTTATTTACGGCGCCGCTGGCCGGATGACGACTCTCCAGCGAGGCCCGGGTCATAACGAACCCGCTCGCAGCGAAGTCGGGCTGTAAAAAAATAATTAAGGGAAATTTCCCCGGCAGACCCGGCGGCTGGGAAGCGGGCCTACCCTGCGAATGAGAGCAAATCGCTCCTGGGCGGGGAGGGCGCGCACTGCACCGCCACACAGGCCGCCCGCTCCTCCTCCCTTCCTGCCACCGGCGCAGGTAGGACCCCCCGAGGGAGGGAGGGAGGGGGGGGGATGGCACCCGAAGAGAGGCACAGGGGTTGGGGGGTCCTGCCTGCCTCCGCCCCCTTCCTTCCTGCGAGCCCCCGTCCAGGGAGCGGACAGTAAAAACCGCCCTGGTAGCAGATGGCGAGAGACTCCCTGGCCGCTCGCTGGCAAACACCAGCCTGTCCCGTCAGCCCCAATTGGCCGGGGGGGGGGGGCGGAAACCGAATCCGGGGCAGGTTCGTGGCGAGGACCCCCAACACCAGATCGGGATGCCGGTGGCAGACGTGGGGTGTGGAACAGTGTCTCCGATAGAGGGGAGCAGCATGTGCAAAGGTCCTGAGGCTGGCATATTGCCCCCACGTGTTCCTCTTTCACTGTACACCAAGCAGCATTCCACATTCAATGTTCGCAAGAGTAGGCAGCGTGTGCGTGCGCTTGTGTGCACGTACGCGTGTGTGCGTGTGCGCGTGCGCATGTGCGTGTACGTGTGTGAGGGTGCGTGTGATGCAGCAATAAACACACAGACAATGCTATCAGCCCGCGCCCGGTCTCAGCTCTGGCCAGGCTTCCCAGCCCCCACGGTCGGCCTCCCACGTCCAGGCCGCATTCCCAGAGTTCCAGGCCCCCAGGCAGTTTCCTCTCCGGCGAGTTTGCCACCTTATCTGGCCGTCGCACTCCGCGCCACCCGTCAGAAACGCCCCCACCCCCGCCATCTCTCCGGGGTTGCCTCCTCTCACACACACACCGCCTCCCCCAGCCCCCCGACAGCCCGAGGACTGCCCCCGCCCTCTGCTCCGTTTCGGTGAGCTGTGTATGGCACCCCCACCCCCCTCAGGGCTGTAGGGTGAACTGAGTCTGGCAGGCAGGCAGGCAAGGAGGAGGAGGAGGAGAAGGAGGAGGAGGAGGAGGAGGAGGAGGAGGAGGAGGAGGAGGAGGAAGCAATGGCCTGGCTTGTGCCAAGGCCAGGGAGCATCGGTCAGCAGCGCCCCCCTCCCCCCACCCCGTCTTCCTCATCGGTGGAACCTGGCACCCGGCAGGGAAGACGTCCCTGTCGCTAGGGACAGGGTAGCCGAGCGAGCGAGCGAGTGAGCGAAGCCCTGGGAAGACACGTGGCCCCAACACTTGGCTTTTCCCCGCGGACCCCCCGCTGGGAAGACGCTCCGTCACAGGGGACGTGGCCACGGCGGGGCCTCCTGAGAGAAAAGCCGTTAGGACAGCCCGAGCGGCCGGGGGGCCCAGGACGGATGGCCCGTGTCGGAGACGGACGGACGGAGGTGCCAGGGCGCAGACGGAGGCTTGTGGGGAAGGACACGCAGGCTGGCCCCGGTCCCGCCTTTTTTTTTTTTAAATATATTTTATTAATTTTTTACAGAGAGATAGAAGGTCAAAAACATCCATGAGAGAGAGGCATCGGTCCGCCGCCTCCTGCACGCCCCACAGTGGAGATGTGCCCGCAAGCAAGGTACACGCCCCCGACCGGAATCGAACCCGGGACCTTTCAGTCTGCAGGCTGACGCTCTATCCACTGAGCCACACCGGTCTCGGCCGGTCCTGCCTTTGCTATCCTGGCGGTCGCTCTGTCCTCACCTCAGGCCTGTGCAAGCTGCAGACCCCCTCCCCGGCAGCCAAGCCCCCCCTCACCTGGCCACCGGGTCCCCCTGACTCAGGAGGGGCGGGGCGCTCCCCCGGGGGGCCCCTGCACAGTGTCTGCACCGCCCTGCCCCCTGCCCGGCCCGGGGTGGGTGTCGCCCTGCCAGAGGCCTCGGGGTCAGGGGAAAGAATTCACGTACGTGCGCATTGCCAGCATACCGCCAGCCTTCTGGAGAAGTTCTCAGCCTGCGACAGGCCCCCACCCCCCAGAATCCTCAGGGAGGGGCCCCCGGGGCACGGGGCCGCCCCAGACACTTCTCCCAGGTTCTCTCCGGAGCGCTCTGGGTTCCCACGGGTGCAGCTGGGCATGGGGCCCGCGGCTCCCACAGCAGACAGACCCCCTGGGCTGGGGTCTCTGAGGATCTGCGGGAAGATCTGACCCCATCCTCCACCAGTCTCCCCCCCCCCCACCTCCAGGGTCAGGCACCCTAGGGCTGGGGCTCCCCTGGGAACCTCTGCTCGGACTGAGACACATTCCAGGTGCCGCCAGACCCTCGGAGGGGCGGACACCCCCAGACCAGGATGGGGCGGAGGGGGGGGCAGAGGGGGATGGCTGCCATGACTCAAACCGAGCCAGCTGCCCATGGGCGCCCCGATTCCAGCTGTTCTGCACTCAGCCTGCGCTGGGGGCGGGGAAGGGGCTTCTGAGGCCCCGGCCCAGGCCTCACTGCCCAGGAACCTGGGCCTCCCTCCTAGGCCTGGACACCCCTGTCCCACCGCCTGGCTCTGGGTGTGAGGGAGACAGCTGGAGGGAGGGTGCTGGATAGGCGTGTGCGTGAGCACGTGAGTGGAGGCTTTGGGGTGCTCCCGTCCCAGCAGGACCGTGGCCTGTGGGGTGTCCCCCTCCACAGTTGGATTCGCGCGGCCTCCCCAGGGGCCACTGTCGCCCCCACGCCTGCTCTGGCTCAGGCCGCCTCCCTGTCAGGCCCAGCCCTGCGCGGAGCAGTGCCGTCCATCCGGGAGGCCCAGGCCCCCGCCCCCCTAACGCTGACCCAGGCCAGCCGCTCGCTCAGCCCCGGGGGGGAGACCCCCGGCCCCTCCCTCGGTGGAGGAGGAGGCCCAGGGGGAGACACAGCTGGCCGGTGGTCAGAGCAGGCCAACCAGGCCCTGGGAAGATCCGGCCGTGGCACTTCGGAGCCGGAGGTGGGCCAGGGGGCCCCGTCCGTGCGCGCCAGCCACCTGGCGCTGCCTGGCACCGCCACGGGAACGTTCCGATGCGATGAGGCCAGGCGTGGCAGGATGGCGGACCGGAGAGCACTAATCCCCGTGTCCACCCGGCCGGGGGACAGTTGTTGGTCTGTTGGCGAGGAGCGTGGGTACGCGCCTGCCTCGGGGTGCCCCACGGTCCAGCTGTGCCTGTGGCGAATCGGTGCTCCTGGGGGGGGGGGAGCGGAGAGGGCCTGGGGAAGGGGGCGCCTCCTGGAACGGGAGCGGGTGCCTGGGAATCGGCGCTTCAGGCAGGGTGCCCGGTCACCCCTCTTCACAGCCACGTGGCCATCAACGTTGGGCCCAGGCCGCAGAGGGTCAGCCCCACCCTCTCCACGGCCCCCGGGGGGGTGGCCCAGGCTCACTCCCTTCGGCTGGGGCGGCCCCCCATCTGCGGGGAAAGCCTGAGTTTGGAGACGTCAATCCTTTCGCTTTGAAGCATGATTCTTCAAACCTGCTCCCACGCCTCAGCCCCCAAATACAAGGCCAATCAAAATGGTTGGGGGGCTGGGGCGGCTGGGGTCACCGGGAGGCGGGGCCCTGGTGGGGGCTGGGGGGTAGGGCTCCTGCCATTGTCCTTGGGTGAGTCACTGGCATCTCTCTGAGCCTCAGTTTCTTTTTTTTTTTTTTTTGAATATTTTTATTGATTTCAGAGAGGAAGGGAGAAGGGTTGAGAGAAGAAACATCAGTGATCAGAGAGAATCACTGATCAGCTGCCTCCTTCTTGCACGTTCCCCACTGGGGATCAAGCCCGCCACTGAGCATGTGCCCTGATCGAGAGTTGAACCTTGACCTCCTGGTCCACGGGTTGACCAGCCTCCGTTTTTCCATCTGAGACATGGGAAGGACACCCCGTGCCCTTGGCCTCCCCGGGCTCGATGTTCTCATCTGCAAAATGGGAAGGTGCCCCCCACATCCGGCGCCGGGCTGTTTGGACGGGATGGCGGTCCCTCCCCATGGAGGCTGCTGGAGAGGGGCCAGGAAGGAGGGAGAGGCAGGCAGGGCTGGAGGGAGAGGGGGGTGGGCTGAGGAGGCCTGAGAGCCACCTCGGCCCCTCCCACCAGCCCCCCTGTCCCCATGGTCCCCTCGCACCCCTCAAGACCCAGCGCGGACTGCCTGCTGGAAGTCTCTAATTACTCCCCTAAATCCTCTCCTCGTCTCGTCAGGGGAGGCTGAGCCCGAGAAGGAGTTCAGCTTCATAGACTCGGGGCCAGGGTGTTGATGGGGGCCATTCTGACCTTGAGCTCTTTTTCTGCATCAATAACACACGGAGGACGCCAGCCTGTCTGACCCCAGAATCCATCACTCTGCAATGCCCGCCTGGGTGGCTGCTCCCTTCGCCCCCAAAGCCAGCGCTGTTTAGATAACAGGACCCACACGAAGGGGGCGGAAGGCCGGCTTTGCCGTGGCGGGATGTGGGCCACAGCTGCCGGGGCAGAGCGCTCCCCCAGCCCCGGCCTCCTGGTGCGGTAGAAGTCCCCGGAGGAGGCTGGGGCCCCCCCACCCCCACCCCACCCCCGGGGCCAGGCTGATTTGATCTCGCTTCTTCCTCCCTCCACCGCCGGCTTTGCCCGCCTTGATGCAAGGAAGTGCTTGTGACTAAGGCACAAATATTTACAGTCATTTATAAGATGGATGGTCCACACCCGTTGCTCCCAGTGTTCCCAGGCCTGAGAATGGCCCGGGCGGCCGGTCCCAGACGCAGGGTCCTTCCTGCCTCTCCGGAGCCAGCATTCCCAGGGTGGGGGCCGCGGGGAGAGGGGGCGGGAGTGGGGCCGGGGGCGGGGGCCAGGCTGGGGACTGGAACATTTTCAAGTTTCCCAGGTGATTCTTGTACAGCGAGGGGAATGGCCCCGGGAGCCCACGCTCTCCCAGGAACACCTGGGGCCAGGGCACGGCGAAGCCACGGGCCTGGGGTTCCGCGTCCCGGACAAGCCCTGGGGCCGCCGGGCCCCCTCTCTGGGCGTGGTCCCTCCGCTTTCAACAGTCAGCCGGACCGAAACCAAAGTGGCTCAGTGGCTAGAGCGTCGGCCTGCGGACTGAAAGGCCCCGGGTTCGATTCCGGTCAAGGGCATGTGCCTGGGTGGCGGGCACATCCCCAGTAGGGGGCGTGCAGGAGGCGGCTGATCGATGTCTCTCTCATCGATGTTTCTAGCTCTCTGTTCCTCTCCCTTCCTCTCTGTAAAAAAATCAATAAAATATATTTTAAAAAAACACACCCACAAATTAAAGAGTCAGCCGGGTAGCGTCAGGCTGTGATGGTACCTTTTCCCTCGTGGGGTACACAGAGCCCCACAAAGGTGAACCCTGGCGGAGTGGCAACTCTGCTCCCCAGACGCTGACCCTGGACAGGTCTAGAGCACAGTTGGGGGGGGGACCCCGGTACCTCACCACCTGCTGGCCCTCCCTCGTCCCTTCCCTTCCTCCCACCACAGTTGTTCAAGCGCCTCCGTGCGCCAGGCATTGTGCTCGGTGCCAGGGGGCGTGAAGGCAGATTGGACACGGCCTGCCAGGGGAGACAGATGCCGCAGCAAATGCCCGCCGGAGCGGGCCGCCTGCGTCAGCACAGAAGTGCATGCGGGATGTGGCTCGGAAGACGGGGCCACAGGGCGGAGGGGGCGCAGCGCGGGGGTCGGGGCCAGAGATGCCACCGAGGAGGCGCCCAGGCTGCTTCCCGCCGACCCCAGCCGCTGAGCCGCTCAGAGCTGCGCCCCCCCTTCCCTCCCTCCCCGACCAGGGCCTCACGAGAGAGGGGTCCAGCCTGTTCCCTGCTCCCCTCGGCTGGCTGGAACCCGTCACCTCCTGACTCGGCGGCCACATCTGTTTATGCGCTCATTGGAATCTGCGCTGACAATATATTTGTTTAATTTCCAGCAAGAGGGGGAATATTGGTCAGGGTCAGGACTACATCTTGCATAAAACATTTTGATTAAACCCCGCTGCTGGCCAGAGATTCACTTTCGCCTGCGCCCCCGAGAGGAGCCTGTTGTTCCCTGATTGCAGTCCCTGCCTCGCTGACACGTTCGCCATTTACCGTTCATTTTCTGCCAGATGTTGCTGGATGTCAGTGCCTCCCCCAGAAGGGAACCTGGGGTGTTTCGGGGGGCGGGGGGGAAGGTGTGAAGTCGGGGGGTGGGTGGTGGCGGAGGGGGGGACCACGGGAGACCGCTGCACGCCCGTCTGGAGGGGAGCCAGCGGCCTGCGGGGAGGCCTGCCCGCGGCGTCCTGGAGGGAGTAATTAAAACCGGGGCCTGGCGGAGCCTCCGCTCCGGCGGTCGCCTGATGGGCGGTGAGGGGGCCCCGCTCGGAGCCAGCGCCGGCGCGCCTGCCAGCGGGGCCGGGGAGGCTGGGCTGCGGTGCTGGCCTGCGCGGGCTGAGGCCAGTCCTTGGCCTCGGCGGAGGGGCCCTCGGCGGGGCCGGGGAGCAGGGCCGACCTCGCTCAGCGCTGGGTGGGGCAGAGAAAGCACGTGGTGGGCGCGGTGAGGCCACGTCGGCCTCCTGAGGGGGTTTCGGGGAGACTCTGCCTTCATCCTGAGTGAAACGGAAGATGGGGGACAGGGGGAGGGTCCCCTGAATTGAAGAAAGAAAGAAAGAAAGAAAGAAAGAAAGAAAGAAAGAAAGAATAAAGGACGAGAGCCACTCCTTCTACACTAGTGGTTCTCAACCTGTGGGTCGCGACCCCTTTGGGGGTTGACCCTTTCACAGGGGCCGCCTAAGACCCTCGGAAAATGCAGATATTGACATCACGATGCATCACAGTAGCAACATGTCATGGTTGGGGGTCACCACCCCATGAGGAACTGGATGCCAGGGTCGCGGCCTGAGGAGGGTTGAGAACCGCTGCTCTACACCTAACTGTGTGCCGGCCTCTCACACCCTGCATCTCCTCTACTCCTCACGGCAGTCCCTGCGCCCGTTTTTCCAGATGGTGGAAGCTGAGGCTCAGAGAAGTCAAGCGGCTCCTCTGGAGTCACACAGCCAGGAGGTGGAGGTGCCAGGGGTCTGGGCCCAGAACCCAGGCTGTGGACGGGGAGCCTGTCTCCAGGCACACAGCCACGCAGAGGCGGCGGCTCGCGGGCGACCTCCGTGCGTGCTCCTGTGTCCACCACGGAGCCGCCGCCGAGGGGCCTGGCCACTGCCCCTGTGTCCTTGTTCACGCAGCTGTGTGCTCACCCGCCCCGTCCTCCCGCACCGCGTGGGGACGCTGCCTCTGAAGCCTCCTCCGCTCCGGCCCCCGGGCAGCCGGCACCACCCCGCCAGCCTGGCCGGCTCGGGCCGCCCCGTCCAAGCCAGTAGCCACTCGCCACATGTGGCTCCCGAGTGTTTCAGAGGCAGAGGATGTGCCAGAGACGACCAGAAAAATGTGAACTCTCTCATTCATCACGCGAATGCTAATTGCGTGTCAGAATGATACTATTTTGGATGTGCGGAGGGGAGGAAGATGCATCGGGAAGATTAGTGTCACCTTTCTCTCCCACTTTCCTGAAGGCTGGGTCCCATTGTCTCTGCCGGATCACGCGGCCCCCGGGGCTCGGGCTGCTGCGCAGGGCGCCCCCGGTGGCTGGGATGCGTCAGCGCACCCGTCGGGGACCTGGCTGACCAGCGGCGACGAGGGCCAGCCTCTGAGGGGCTCTGCGCTCCGGTCTCCCCCCTCCCCCTTTGAAAGGGTGATCATAACCAGGATCATCTGGGGCTGGGGCTCTCGGAGAGCCGGCCGGAGCCACGTCACGTATGTGGAACCGCGCCCGGCCCCCGCAGGACGTGCTCAGCGAGGGCCCGCTGTGTTTTTCACATCGTGGGGCCGGGGAGGGGGAGCCGGGGCCTCCCGCCCTTGGCCTCCCTCCACGGCAGCCTCCCCTCTGCCGGGCGAGGGGAGGGGGGGCACCGCCACGCTGGCCCCCAGCAGGAAGGGACAGCAGCTTCCTGTGGTGTAGCCTCCAAAAGGCTCCCCTGCTAGGGCCCACGTGTTCGCCGGTGCCGCTTCCTGTGTCACACCGACAAGCCTCCCTGCGACCCCTCCTCCGGGTTCCCGCCTGACAGGGCCCCGCGCCCTCCCCCTGCAGCCCCCCAGCCCCAGTTCTAATCTCGGAGGGCCTCGGAGCCCGGCTCCCACCCCACCCCCCCGCGCTTCCTCCGTTCTCACCGCACAGTGGGTGACACTATCGCTCGCAGGCAAGCTGCTTAGCTCACTTCCACTTCCCAAAGGGCCTGGGACCCGCGGAGAACAATAGCAGCCGTGCCTTTTCTGATAATCGAGCAAGCGTCTGGTTTGGAAGCAGAAAGAAGAAAATACGGAAAGAAACACACACACACACACACATACCACACACACACACACACACGCACACGCACACGGAGGGGGAGTTGGGGGGTAACCGTCTCTGTGATCCCACCAGGGAAAGACGGCCTCTGTCCGCGGCCTCTTGCTTCTCTTCTGGACCAGCGACGCCCAATAGGAGAAGAAGCCGAGCCACCGACGAGAGCCTGGTGGGTCATTTTAAGTCTCCTGAGGGGACGCCTTTTTAAAAGGCAGAGCGAGCAGGTGAAATTAATCTCAACACTATACGGCGGCGCCTCGAGATACGCGTTTCATTCGTTCCGTCACCTCGAGGCGTGGGAAGCTATGAGACGCTCGGGTCCCGGTAAACGGGTGGGTCGGTCGTGTGCGGCCCCGGCCAATCTGCGCGATGACTCGTATCTCAACTGTGGCTCGTATTTCAAAGCAAAAATCGCTCGCTCGACGGCTCTTAACTCAAAAATCTCGTCTGTGAGGGCACTCGTATCTCGAGGTGCCACTGTATGTCCTTGAACCCAAAGCATCCAAAACACGGCCGCCTCCACGCGGGATCGACATTAAAAAAAACACGAACAGGGCGGTTTCCCTGCTCCCGCGGCTCGGAGTCTGTGCCGTCCGGCGTGCTGTCCCCTGGGGCCAACCCCCTTCCAAGTCTCCACTGGTCTCTCCACGCCCCCCCCCGCCCGTGCCCGCACCTGCCCGCTACCCGCCCTCAGGCCTGGGCTGCTGTCTGGGACGCCCCCGGCCGGGAGCTGGGGGAGCACACGGGCCTGGAGCAGTTTGGCGGCGCCGCCCGGCACGGCCTGTGGAGCTGGGGACCCCGCTGGCCCGCACTTGACCCCGAGCAGCAGCCTCGCAACCACAGAACCCGTCTCTCCCAGGGGGGCGGCGGCGGCCCCAGGCGCCCTGCACGGAACCCGGACACCCTTTCCTTCCAGGAACACCAGGGGGGGCGGGGTGACGAGGACGCAGCGAAGGACCAATGTCTTCCCGAGCTCGGAGCCCAGGGTGGGGCCCCAGGCCTGCAGCGCCCTCCCGGTCCCGTGCCCAGAACTCGCGGAGCGTGGCCCTGGCACCGCGGCCGCCGCCGCCTCCGCCCGCACTTCCTCGAGTTCCTCGCGCTCTGCACTCGAGGCAGAGGCTCCAGACGCCGCCGAGCGCTTCAGCCTTGACACCCTGCCAGCGCGGGCTCCGCGCACCGGGCGCCCCGGACGCTCCGAGCCGCCGCGAGCTCCCCGCGTGAGAGGCTGGGAGATAAAAATAGGCCGGGAAGGGCCGCTTCAGCTGGCCCAGTTTGCCAGTCCCTGTCTCCTCGCTGGCGTGAATAATTCATCCCCGTGAAGCACTGCCGTGAAGTTAGCAACATCATTATTGCATTTTCTTTGATGAGGCCCTTAAACAACAAAAAAAATCATAAACACCCGGCGCACGAGGAGGAGGAGGAGGAGGAGGAGGAGGAGGAGGAGGAGGAGGAGGCTGCGGAGCGGCGTTTGGAGCTGCTGGCTTGGGCAGGAGGGGCCCCCGGGGCCCGGGACCGCGGGGACCGGCGTGTTCCCCAGCCTCCGGGCCAAGCTGCCGTGGCTTCCCGCCCGCTCCCACGGCCGGTGACCTGGTTTCGGCGGGAGGGCGTGCTGAGGTGGCCCCGGGAGGAGAGGCGGCCCAGACTCTGAGGCTGGCACCCGACCGGCGGCTCTGTCTCCACCCGCGGCACCTCCCCGCTCCCGGCCTCCTGTCCTCGATTTCCTCGCGAAGCCGAGTCCCAGGAGCCGGCCGGGAGGGGTGCCGCCCGCAGAAGCCCAAGGATGTCCGTGGGGACCTGGTGCTGTTAAGGAGGGAACCGGTGCCCGCTTGCTACGTGCCCGGCCGCCTCACTAAGAGCCTCCGGGGCGTCGTCTCATTTAATCGGTGCACCTCTGTAAGTAGGGTCTCTTACTGGACCCGCTTTGCAGATGGGGAAACTGAGGCACAGGGGACAGGGGTCCTCGGCAGGGCCCCCTGCCCTGTCCTGTCCTTCCCAGGAGGCCCCTCGAGGGAGCGGCCACTCCCCCTCTGCCCCCGGACCAGCCCCACAATCCCCACTGCAGCCTGGAGCGTGCGGTCTGCACGCAGGTCTCTGAGCTGGTGACAGCAGGTGAAGTGGCATCCTAAAACCAGCCATTTCCTGCACAGACAGGCAGCCCTCACCCCCCGACACACACACACACACACACACACACACACACACATACACACACACATGCACACACACACGCACATATGCATGCACACACACATGCATGCACACACACATGCACACACACACACACACGCGCACACACACACACACGCAGGCCGCTGGGCCCCCGCTCACATAGCAGAGCGGGGCGGGAGGGCGGCAGGGTGGCCGCACGGTGTGGGCACCTGGCCCGGCATTCCAGCCATTGCTTATTCAGAAGCCCACGGCGCCGACCAGATTTCAAGGGTGGTGGTGGTGGGGCGCCTGGGGGAAGAGGGTGTGACGGGCCTGGAGACCCCCTGACCCAGCCCCTGGGCAGCCTGGAGACAGACCCCTGTTCTGAGCACCTCTGCCCCCTGCCCGGGTGGTGGACAAAGTTCTGAGCACAGGATGCACGTACCCCCGCCCCCCGTGAAGAGACCCTCCCCCTGCAGCCCCTGGCTCTGGCGCCCCCCGGCCCCCAGGCCCCCCGAGTTCCCCCAGCCAGGGTCTGGGGAGCGGCCGCCGAGGCAGGACGTGCACTAGGTCACGTTCCCAGGCCCATCCCTTGGCCGCGCGGCCCCTCCTGGCCTCGGCGGCGCGGGCCCCTGCCCCTCTGTCCTCGCTGACAGCTGATGGGTTCCAGATTTTCTGATTTACGCTCGCGGGGAAGCGGAGCCCGGAGCTGGGGTTTGGCGGCCCGCATGGAAAATCCGCCCTGCCGCTTGGCGGGCGGCGAGCTGACCTCAGGAGCCTCCCCTCCAGGAGAGGGGAGCCAGGGAGGGGGGTGGGCCGGGGGGCGCTGGGAAGGAGCGGGACGGGGCTGGGCAGGGCCCGGGGCGCAGTGGTCAGCGTGGCAGATGCCCCCAGCTGTGGGCCAGGCCTGCCCAGCGGTGGGCCCCGGGCCCAGCTCCGGCTGGTGGGAAGGGGATTAGGGACGATTTTTCCTGGCCTCGCAGAAGCCCACAGCCGCGATGAGCTCACCTCTGTCCCCCGCCAAGAGGGGAGCAGAGGGGCCTCCTTGTCTGCTTACGCGCCTCGGCCCATGCTGGGGCCCAGGCTGGGGCCCGAGGCCGCAGGATGCCTGCCTCGGTCACACTCCCTCCGCCCCCGCCCTCTGCGCCCCCTGCTTTCTGCTGAAGGGGGCTCGGCCCTTCCTCCTGGGGGCTGGGGTCCCCGGCCCGGCACCAAGCTCTCCAGGGGTGCCCGGGGCTCCAGAAGGCCCCCTCCCCACTCGACCCTGGCCTCGCTGTGGTGGCAGCACAGGCCTCCGGCCCCCTGTGCCCGGTGGGAGAATGGAAGGGTGACACCGAGGACCCCATGACGGCGTTGGGCGAGTGTAACTGAGCTGAGGGGACCCTGCCCCGCGCCCCTCCTCCCCGCGGGGGGCCAGGCCCGGGAAGGGGCGCCCAGGCTGGCTGCGGGCCGGGCTCCAGAGGCTGGAGGGAGGAGGCTGAGCAGCCCCCCTGCTCCTTGGCAGCGGCCCAAGGCTCAGGACCTTCGCTGCAGCTGCTGGGGCGGGGGTGGTGTGAGAGGAAGGGGAGAGAGGCGGAGGGGGGAGGGAGGGGGTCAAAGCAGGGGGAGAGAACGGAGAAGAGACGAGGAGGAAGGGGAGGAAAAGGAGGAGGGAATGGAGGGGAGAAGGGGAGGAGGGGGGAGGAGGGAGGGCACCCCAGAAGCCTCCAGGGGCCAGAGCGGAGGCTGGCGAGTTGGGAACCAGCTGAGCGCCTCCATCCTCGCCCTGCGAGCCAGCGGCCTCCTGGCTGGCTCTGGGGCACAGTCTCTGCTCCCCCTTTACCGAGCCCCGTCTCAGATGGAGCCTGTCTCCCCAGCGAGACCCGCCAGGGGCCTCCCCTGATCGCCGGTCTCCACTGCGCCTGCCCAGGCCACGCGAGGGGGCCCCGCCGGGCACCCTGCTCCTTCCCAGCATCCCCCTGGCCACCCAGCGCCCGGCCGCACCACGGGGACCCGGCAGAGCCCGAGGCTGGGGCTCCCCATCGCCTCCACGCCTTGGCCGGACGGCGCCCTCCTTCTAGGAGGTTCCTCCCACGGCTGGGTTCCCTCTCCGTGGGCCCCCCTCGGCCTGGCCCAGGCCCACCCTGACCCTAGACTTTAGTTGGTCACAAGTCAGCCTGTGCAGAAGCCGGGGGGCGGGGGCGCTTCTTGGGGCCACAACACCCCCAATGACTTTCCTTGAGCTTCTCTGGGCCCAGCCCCGCACAGGGCTCAGTGCGTGTTTGTTGAATGAATACCAGACCGAGACTGGGGGCTTAGCCTTCGGCACCCGGAGTAAAAGCACCAGCTCTGTCAGCGGACGCTGGGCCTCACAGGCCGTCCGCACGGTCCTCTCCCACCCCTTCACCTCCCAGGGGCCCCCCTCTAGGCAGCCTCGCCCCCAACAAAGAGAACCAACCCCAAAGCCACCCAGAGGCGCAGCACATCCCGGGCTTCCAACCCTTCGCCGCCAACATGGCTCGGCCCCGGGTGGGGGCGCCCGCCGGGTGCCCTCTGCTGGCACAGGGCCCGCCACCACCTCGTCCTCTCCCCGGGGGCTGCAGCGCCCGCTCCCGACCCTCAGAGGGGCTGCTTTCCCTCCCCCCTGGCAAGGAGCCCCGGGTTCTGGCCTGCCGGCTGCACCCACTTTTCCAGACAGCTCCCCACGTGTTGCCGAGAGCTCCCGTTTTTCTAAGAACAACACGGTCCGCGCCCCGGGCCTGCCTCCCTGTCTCGGTGGCGTGAGCAAGCCACTGCCGCCCCCCCCCGCCCCCCGTTAGGACACACGGCGCCCCGCTGGCAGCTTGGTGAGGAGGCCCTGCCCTCTATTCTCTTCTGGTGACTTTCTTCTTTCTTTTTTTTTAAATATATCTTATTGATTTTTTACAGAGAGGACGGGAGAGGGATAGAGAGTTAGAAACATCGATGAGAGAGAGACATCCATCAGCTGCCTCCTGCAAACCCCACACTGGGGATGTGCCCGCCACCAAGGTCCATGCCCTTGATCGGAACCGAACCCGGGACCCTTCAGTCCGCAGGCCGACGCTCTCTCCACTGAGCCACACCGGTCAGCTGCCTCCTGCACACCCACCACTGGGGATGTGCCCACAACAAAGGTACACGTCCTTGACCCAAATCGAACCTGGGACCATTCAGTCTGCAGGCCCATGCTCTATCCACTGAGCCAGCCCGGTTAGGGCCGAAGGGCAGACTTCTTACTTATTGCATACTTTCTTTTATATATATATATTTTTTAATTGATTTTTTACAGAGAAGGGAGAGGGATAGTTAGAAACACCGATCAGCTGCCTCCTGCACGCCCCTCCCACTGGGGATGTGCCCACAACCAAGGCACATGCCCTTGACCGGAATCGAACCCGGGACCCTTCAGTCCGCAGGCCGACGCTTTATCCAATGAGCCACACCGGTTTCGGCTTCCGGTGACTCCATGTCGCCAAACTCAGCGCAGCTTCCCTCTGCCGGGGAGGAGCCTTCGGAGCCGGGGAAGGAGGCCGTTTCCTGACGAGGAGCGGAGGGATCGTGTACATGGCTGCCTCGTCCCCCCAATTCTGCCCCCCTGTCTCCCCGAAAGAACGTCCCCGCCTCACTCCCGCTCCCCGCGCGGAAGGGGCGCTGCGGCAGCCAGACAGGGCAGAACCGTGGCCACATGCTGACCGGGATCATGGATCCTTCCAGGGGCCGGGAGACTCCTTCCCGGGGGGCGGGGCCGGGGGGGGGCTGCTGCATCCAGAGGAGGAGCGCTGGACAGGGAGTGGGGGCCGGGGCGGGGGTCAGCGCCTGGTCCCAGCGGCGCTGGCCCGCCGGACGCTGGACGCGGGCATTTGTGGGGAATGTGTCTGAGTGCTCACCCTGGACCTGCCCTCCGGCTCCTCCCAACTGTGTCCCTGGAGACGTCACCCCGCACTGCGGTGCTCCGGCTGTGTGGCCTCGGGCCACCCGTCTCTGTGCCGGGTCTCGGTTCTCACCTCGCTTTCCGGGGGGACTGGGAGGAGGAGGGCCTTGTGTGGCAAGGGGGGTGTCGCCGTACCCAGATGCCCTGCCAGCGGCTGGAATTCCCTTGAGAACGCCCGAGGTGGGCCGTCTCCCCACGTCACCATCAGGGCGGCCAGGCACGGCAGCTCACGCCACGGGGACGAGGGCCGGCACTGCCTGCCTGGCTGTCTGACCCCCGCCCCGGCCCCCCACTCCCTTCCTGGCCATCTGCAGCTGGCAACGGAGCCACCACGGACCCCGGTTCCCTTCCCCGGGCTGCCCCGCTCCTCCAAGACACCAGCGAGGGGAGGGAGGTGACCTCCCCACGGGGAGCTCTCCCCTGAGCTGACTGCTCAGATGCACTCGTTGGTCGGTTGTTTTTTAATCTATTTTTATTGACTTCGGAGAGGAAGGGAGAGGGAGAGACAGACAGACAGAAACATCAGTGATGGGAGAGAATCACTGACCGGCCGCCTCCTGCACGCCCCCTCCTGGGGATCGAGCCTGCAACCTGGACACGTGCCCTTGACCAGGAATGGAACCCCGGATCCTTCAGTCCGCAGGCCGGTGCTCTACACACTGAGCCAAACCGGCCAGAGGCACCCACTCATTTTTAATCCTCCCAGCAGCCCCCCCCACACACACACAGAGCCCCATTCACAGAGGAGGAAATGGAGGGCCAGAGAGGCGCAGCCCCTTCCTGAGGTCACACAGCAGACGCGGACTCTGTCTAGCTGTGAGCGCGGTCTCAACGGCGTGGCACAGGTCTCGTGGCACACGGCGTGGCCCGTGGTCGCGCCTGCCCTCTCTCCATCTCACCGTATCTCACTGAAGGCCGCCCTCGAGTCTGGTCCCGTCCTTCCTCCCTCTGGCTCCAGCTCCTTCAGCCAGAGAAGACCTGCCGGCGGCCGGAGGCCGGCACCGGGGAGGCAGGAGAGGGCGCTGGGCCGGTGCGGACCCTCCTCGGAACTCCCAGACGGTGTGAGCCTCAGCATCACGTCCGCCATCACCCTCCCTCCTTCCTCCCTCCCTCCCTCCCTCTCTCTCCCCTGCACCCTCAGCGGTGGCCCTGCCTCAGAGCACCGGCGGCGGGCCAGGTCCCGCCCGAGTGGCCTGCAGCTTCTGCCCGCACTGTGCCACCTCTCTAACGGGAGACGCATGCCCGGCGCCTGGCGCTCAGGGGAGCAGCGGGGCGATCGGGGCCTTCCTGGAGGAGGAGGAGGGCTCCAGGGGTGCTGGGCCGAGGCAGTCACTCCTCACCCCCCCACCACAAAGGTCACCGTCCCGGGGAGCTGGTACATTCAGTCGAGGGGGCATCACACGCAAATTAAAAATGCAAAAGGCAGGGCGTGCGAAGGCCCGTGCCCGGCGCTGCGCCCGGCCGCTCCTGGCTCCTTCCTCCCGTCTCCTCCGGCTTTCATTAGGCCCGAGATTCGGGGTGTTTCCGCCCGCTCAGCGCCGGCCCCCCCACAGTATCTCACCCCACAGTTCATAACAGTAAACAGAGACGCCCTGGACTCCTGCAGGGCCCAACCGCGCTCGGCAGACCCCAGGCGCCCCGCCCTGCGGCTCACGGGGGCCCCCTCTGTGGGGACGGAGCGGGGTCTCTGGGCGGGGCGGCCCCGGGATCCCCGTCTTTAACACGGGGGAGCAGGCCAGGCCTCTTGGTTCCACACAGCGCGCCTCCGCCTTCATGTCCTGACTCCTGAGTTGGAGCGGCTGAGGCATCTGTGCTCCCCCCGGCATCAGGGGCCCCTCGGTTCGAAGGAGGCTGCCTCCCCTGAGACCTGGGCAGGAGGGCCGGTCTCAGGAGGGTCTTGGGGGCCCCTCTCCCGGCCTCATCTGGCCCTCGGGCCCCAGCATCCCAGCCCCTGGAGGGAGTCCAGCCCTAGTCTGGAGGCCTGGGCAGCAGTGCTGAGATGCCCTCGGGCCACCAGGGGGCAGAGGCGCCCAGGCGAGGCACCGGCCCTCCGCTCCAGCAAGCCGGCCGGACACCACCAGACGCCTCCACAGAGGGGACCGGGCGGTGGGCAGGGCCACCAGACCCCCGTCCCCCCATGCCCCCTGCAGCCTGGATGGCCCCCGGCCCCTGTCCCAGCCTCTCGTGGAGAGCTGGTTAGAACTCGGCCAGGCCCCTGGCCTGGGAACCTCAGTGGGGACGCAGGGACGGAAGCGTCTCCCTCCAGCACCGCTGCCTCTACTTGGGATGCGTGCGAAGTTCAGCCCCCACGGGTCCTCCTCTTGCCCTCCTGCCCCGCTTCACAGGCGGGGAAACTGAGGCCCAGCGTGGGCGGGGGCTTGAGCCGGGCGGCTGGTTTCTCTGTGGCGGGGGGTGGGGGGGAAGTGAGTGCTTCTGAGAATTTCTGAATTTCCCTTTTTGCGAAAAAGACAGGTTGTGCTTTGTGCAGGAAACCGTTATTCAGAAATTACAGACTCCGGTTGTTTCTATGGAAACATTTTCCACCTTATGCAAATGAAGCGAGCGGCAGGATAACATCGCCCTCCCTTTCTGCCCACCCCCCGCCCCCACCCCCCTTCTTTCTTTTTGGAACCTTGAAAGGCAGCAGCGGAAAGTTGGGTCCTGGGCAGGGCGGCTCGGCTTCCTTATAACCCAGGGCCTTGGTCGCCCTTGAACCCCCAGCCAGACCCCCCCCATCCCCCCCCCCCCCCAGGGCCTCAGAGAAGCTGCCCCATCTCCTCCTCCCGCTCTGGGCCCTCGTGGGTGACAGAGTGACCGTGAGTGGCCAGAGGCAGACGTCGCTCCCGAGTGTCTCTCCTGCACTCTGGAGGGGACCCGCACCGCCCACCAAACCCCAAACACAGCCAGGAAGCACCCCCTTTCTTGTGGTCTCCCACCCCCACCTCCTGTAAGCACTGTCCTCTTTCTCAGGATTCCTTCGAGGGGCTCTCCCTCTGCACCCCCTCCTCCGGGGGGCGGGGGGAGGGTCCCGGAGATCAGGGATGGGGGTGTCGGGCACACCTTCCCTCCAGGGATGATGCCTGCCCCAGCGCTGCTGCCTCCCCACTGTGTGGTCTTGGGTGAGTCCCTCTCCCTCTCTGAGCCTTGCTGCACCCCTCTGACCCCCTCCCCGCCCCGCTCAGAATGGGGGTGACAGCCCCCACCTTGCAAGGTTGAGCTGAGGGTGCAAGGACAGGGACTTAGCACATAGTGGGGCTCGATCCACAGGAACCCACCCCCCCCAAGCTGCTCTGAGGGAAAGGGGGGGCCACGGGGAACACTGACGCGGGAGGGCTGCGCTGGGTGGGGCCCGGACAGCTCCAGGAAGCTCACTCGCCCACACCAGGAATCCCCCAGCTTCTGGCTGAGGTGGCCACCAGGAGGCAGCGTTTCACAGGGCAAGGGCACAGAATTTGGAGCCGGGGGAACCTGGGTTCGAGTTCTGGCTCCAAAAGTGTCCTCCCTGCATGATCTAGAGATCAGTTCTCCTCCCTGGGCCTCAGTTTCCCCATCCATCAGCTTCCAGTGCACCCCCAGGGCTGTGTTCGGGGATGACCGCAGGCCACACGGGTGAGGGTCTCTGATGTGGAGGATCCGGAGGCCAGACGTGCCTACCACCCTGGGTCCCCCACGGCTGTGAACCAACCCAGCAAGCCCTGGCTTTGGGGCCCCTTAGGACGCCCTGCTCTCTTCCCCTGCTCTCTCCCCTGAACCCTGCTCCTAACCAGGTACAACGGGACCTCTACAGCACCTGCGAAATCCTGTTCTGTGTGGTCCAAGCGTATCACGCGTTTAGGCCACCTTACGACCACGTCTCTGAATTCTTTCTCTGGCAGGTTGCTTGCCTCCATTTCGTTTACAGTGGTACCTCGAGATACGAGTTTAATTCGTTCCGTCACCTTGAGGCGTGAGAAACTATGAGATGCTGGAGTCGCGGTAAACTGATGGGTCGTGAGCAGCCGGCCGATCCGTAGATTACTTGTATCTCAACTGTTGCTCGTATTTCAAAGCAAAAATCGCTCGCTCCATGGCTTGTATCTCAAAAATCTCGTATGTTAGGGCACTTGTATCTCGAGGTGCCACTGTACTTCCTTTCCCAGTGATGCTTGCTTTTCTTTCTTACGCGGGCTGTCTCTCTTCTCTGGGTGTCATGTAGTTCTCTCTCTCCTTTCCACGGGGGAGTGTGGAGCTCCTCTGAATCCGTGTGTTTGTACCAAGTGGGGACCAGTGCTCTGGGGTTCGCAGCCGTTGGGTGGGTGCCACGGTTATAGATTCTCAGACTTCCGGTAACATTCACCCTTCCCTTCAAGATGGTGCTGTCTCCGCGTCCGAGCCCGTCGCTCCTGTATCACTGGTTGAAGTAAATACGTAGGTAAGCCCACTGTGTGGTGACTGATATTCTCCCGGAAAGCGGAGGCACAGAGAGGTGGAGCGACGTGCTCAAGGTCACACAGCTGGCCAGTGGGAGACAGGGATGGAAGGCAATTCAAATCCAGAGGCCGCGCTGGAGCAAGGCGCTGGGCTGTCCTGATCCTTTTTGCATCGGGGCGGTGTATCCGTTTCCGGAGGTTGTTGTAACGAAATACCACACCCTGAGGGGCTTGAGCAGCAACAGTAGATTCCCGCACCCTTCTGGTGGCTGGGAGTTCGAGGTCGAGGTGGTCGCGGGATTGGTTCCCTCTGAGGCCTCTCTCCTCTCAGCGTGTGGACCGTTGTCATGTCCACGTGGCCACCTCTCTGTCTCCATACCCACGTTTCCACTTCTTTTTTTTTTAAATATATTTTATTGATTTTTTACAGAGAGGAAGGGAGAGGGACAGAGAGCTAGAAACATCGATGAGAGAGAGACATCGATCAGCCGCCTCCTACACGCCCCCCACGGGGGATGTGCCCGCCACCAAGATACATGCCCTTGACGGGAATCGAACCTGGACCCCTCAGTCCGCAGGCCGACGCTCTATCCACGGAGCCACACGGGTTTCGGCACGTTTCCACTGCTGATAAATAAGGACAGGCGCGTTGACTACAGCCCACTGATGACTTCAGCTTACTCCCTGCCTCTGTGAAGACCGTCTCCAGATCAGATCACCATCTGCACTCCGGGGTGTTAGTGCACCAATGGATGAACTTAGCGGGGGGTGGGGGGTGGGGGGCAGAGTGGGGAGGGGACACAGTTCCTCCCAAACAGGGGCTCAGAGGCCATCGAAGACACAGACCTTCGAGAGTGGACGAGGACAGGGGAGAGGCTTGCTGCTCTCGGAAGAGGACCGTCATGCCCAGAGCTGAAGCAATTAGCCTGAGGGCTCCCCGTCTTCTGAGGAAGCCCCCCAGCACCCGCCTTCCCTGAGGACAGGGCCTCGCTCCTCAGCCTCGCACGGAGCCTGCGTGAGTCTGCATGCGGCAAAACGGCTCCCTGTCCCGGCGAGTCCCGCTCCAGACGCCAGCTGGAAGAACACCATTTGAAGTCAGAAAAGAGAACCGCTGGGAAGCATGAAAAACCATCCCAGGGGCAAAGGGAGAACGGAGCCAATATGTCAGGGTCCTTTCTTTAAACATCTTTTAAAAAATATATATTTTATTGATTTTTTTACAGAGAGGAAGGGAGAGAAATAGAAAGTCAGACATATCAATGAGAGAGAGAGACATCGATCCGCCGCCTCCTGCACGCTCCACAGTGGAGATGTGCCCGCAAGCCAGGTACATGCCCCTGACCGGAATCGAACCTGGGACCTTTCAGTCCGCAGGCGGACGCTCTACCCACTGAGCCAAACCGGTCTCGGCTAAAGATTTTTTTTTTAATTGATTTTTAGAGAGAGAGAAAGGGAGAAAGGGAGAGAGAGAGACATGCAGAACCTCCATCGGCTGCCTCCCGCCCGCCCCCTACCAAGGATCAAGCCCACAACCTGGGCACGTGCCCTGAGCGGGAATCAAACCAGCGACCTTTCGGCGCCTGGCGTGCGGCCCAACCCATGGAGCCGCACCAGCCGGGGCTAAACATGCTGGTTTCCCGAGAGGGCCTTGTCCACCGGTGTCCCTGCCAGGCATGAACGTCTGCCTCTCAGCTCCAAATCCCCCCTTGATTGCTCGCTTCTGGTGGAAAAAGATGGGCCCCAAGAAAACGGGCCAAGTCCGCCCTGGGCTGGCTCCCCGCCGCGCTTTGCTGGGGGCAGGGGGGGGGGGTTCTGGAGAGACAGTGGGCGAGGAAGGGGTTTCCTTGATGGCCTGGGCTGCTCCTCCTTTCTTCCCCCCGCCCCCCACGGCTTCTCAGGGACCCGGGCACCGTACCCGCCGTCCTGCTGGGCGGCCGAAAGCTTCTTACAGCGCGCACCCCCTCCTCCCCTAGCAATGCCAGATCCCCGTCCGTCCCGGGTGGGGGTGTCTTCTTGGGGGCTTGGTCTCAGCCCTCCGGGCAGTGACTGTTCCTCACGTCCACTGTCCTGGGATCTTCAGGGGCCCATCTTTTTCCACCAGAAGCGAGCAATCAAGGGGGGATTTGGAGCTGAGAGGCAGACGGTCACGCCTGGCAGGGACACCGGCGGACAAGGCCCTCTCGGGAAACCGGCACGTTTAGCCCCGGCTGGTGCAGCTCCATGGGTTGGGCCGCACGCCAGGCACCGAAAGGTCGCTGGTTTGATTCCCACTCACCCTCCACCCTCCAACCTCCCGTCACAGGCCCCGTCCCGCAGAGACGTTCCCCGTTCGCACTACCGGCACGCCCATCTCCGAAGCAGACCGCGGCGGAGACAAAACTGGTCCCGGGTGGCAGGCGGCCTTTGGGGGTGGACCTGGCCCTGACTCGGGCTCCCCGCCGATGGGGAGCGGGCATGAGTAGCCCCTACAGTGGAGCCATCGCATCACTACCGCCCGAGTGACCCGCTGGGGTGGATTGCCACGCAGTGGGGCCGGTGCTGGAGGTGACACCATCCTGGGTTTGGGCGGGCGGACGGGTGGGGAGGCCTTTTGCCCGGACCGGAGCACCCGCCGAGAGACGAGGCGGGGCGCAGCGGCGAAGACGGCTCTGCACGGAGCTCGCTTCTTCCCGCTGCCAGGCCGGTATGGCCGAAAACCCAATGCGAGATGCGATGATGCAGGTTGCTCTCCTACGACGATTGACTTCACCACCTCCACGAGTTTCTCGGGAGCACGCCAATGGCATCGGTTGGCAAAGGCGAGGATCCCGAGACTTGGAATGGAAACACCCCCCGTGCCCGCCCCCCGCTCCGCCCCTGGAGATGGTCAACCTTGAGCCGCCACGTCACGCTGCGCCTCCCAGGCGAGGGGGCTCCCCTTCTTGCGTCTGAAGCGTCCACCTCTGCCCGAAGCCCTGTGCACGCTCCCCTGGGGCCCCGAAACAGGTGCCCGTTCTCCTCGAGACCCAGCCCAGCCCTTCCCTGCCGCCCTCAGACGTGCCACGGGGACCCCTCGTCCACACACGCCAGGCGGCCAGGTGCACACTCGGACCGTCGGAAGTCCGTGCGCCAAAAGAACGGCGGGGCAGAAACCCGGGCGGTGTGGGCGTGGCGGCCGGGGTGTTCGGTCGGCCGGGAGGGAGGGAGGTGGCGTTCGATCAGACCGAATCCGGGGGGCAGAGCGGCCCTCCAGACTGGAGATGCTGGATTCCAGGCCTCCGCTGGTGTGAGGATGTGTTCGTTATGTAACCAATTGCCACAAATTTAGGTTCCACATAGCACCCTTCTATTACGCCACAGATTCCCCGGTCAGTCGTCCCGACGTGGTTTGGCGGGGTCTGCCACATCACGTCTTCTCACAGGCCACGGCGAGGGGTCGGCCAGCACCGGGGTCCCCCGGGAGGCGGGAGGGGCAAGAGCCCGCTCCGGAGTGCACGCGGCTGTGGGTGGAGGTCAGTTCCCCGGCGGCCGGGGTTCTGAGGGCCGCGGGGACTCGGGCGCGGGAGGCGGGAGGCTGGAAGCTGAGCTCCTGGGCCTCCTGAGCTGTCACTTTCCCAAAGCCTGGTGCTCAGGAGGCGAGAGAGTCCGCTGGTGAGTCGGAAGCCCCGTTCATGTACCGCCTCTTCCGGCGTGTACGATGACTCTTTAACCCAGGACCGTCTTCTCAAAAGTCGGGGGTCATCTTATAGGGCGAGCATGTCCCAAACTATATATATATTTATATTTTATTGATTTTTTACAGAGAGGAAGGGAGAGGGATAGAGAGTTAGAAACATCGATGAGAGAGAGACATCGATCAGCTGCCTCCTGCACGCCCCCCCACTGGGGATGTGCCCGCCACCAGGATACATGTCTTTGACCGGAATGGAACCTGGGACCTTTCAGTCCCCAGGCCAATGCTCTATCCACTGAGCCAAACTGGTTTTGGCTTATTCTTTTTTAATATATTTTATTGATTTTTTTTACAGAGAGGAAGGGAGATAGAAAGTCAGAAACATCGATGAGAGAGAGACACCGATCAGCCGCCTCCTGCACGCCCCACAGTGGAGATGCGCCCGCAAGCAAGGTACATGCCCCTGACCGGAATCGAACCTGGGAACTTTCAGTCCGCAGGCCGACGCTCTATCCACTGAGCCACACCGGTTTGGGCTTATTCACTTTTTACAGAGAGGGAGAGGGATAGAGAGAAACATCGATGAAAGAGAGAGACAATCCATCAGCTGCCTCCTGCACGCGCGCGCCCCCCCCTCCCCGGAGATGTGCCTGCCACCCAGGTCCATGCCCTTGACCGGAATCGAACCTGGGACCTTTCAGTCCACAGACCAACGCTCTATCCACTGAGCCACACCGGTTTGGGCTTATTCATTTTTTACAGAGAGGAAGGGAGAAGGACAGAGAGCCAGAAACATCGATGGAAGAGAGAGACAATCATCAGCTGCCTCCTGCACGCCCCCCACTGGAGATGTGCCCGCCACCAAGATCCATGCCCTTGACCGGAATCGAACCTGGGACCTTTCAGTCCGCAGACTGACGCTCTATCCACTGAGCCACACCGGTTTCGGCGCTCCTTCCCACTCCTATTTTATATACAAAGCGGTGGCCGTCCGCTTTGCAGTGCAGTGGGGGAGCCGTTCCCCTCGCCAGCGCCGGCCGGCTGGCCGCAGGGACTGTTGGCGCCATCGGTCCCCTGGTTTCGGGGAGCGGGGAGGAGCTTTGCTCCCGGTGAGATGGGAGGCTGGCTCTCATGAGGCGGAGCGGTAGCGCGGTGCTGCTGTAGAATCGGAGCGTGCAGCGGGGAGCGCAGCTCCTGCGGGCGGAAGGGGCTGGTTACCCCAACCCTGACGGTCCCTCAGCTGCACAGGCGCCCGGCCTTGGTGACGCGGCGTGCGATGGTCAGATAAGGTGGCCCTGCATTGCCCACCCCGGAACCCTGAGCGGGGCCTTCAGACGGCCTTTCCCGTGGCTCCCAGTCCACGCGGGCTTGGCCAGCAGGGGCGCTGGAGAGGCAGTCTGGGGGACCGGGGGGCTCCTTCCTGGTTTGGTGCCTGGGCTGGGCAGCCCCCTGCAGCACGCCAGCCCCGGCCTGGCCAGCACCAGGCTCCTGGCCGCCTGGCTCCTCCTCACGCAGCTCCTACGGACGGTGGTCGCAGCACCCGTGGCCGCGGCTTCCGTGGCCTGCTCTGTGGCTTAGCCGCCGATGGCCTCCAGCAAGATCTCGCTCCGTCAGAGCCTCCCCCGCCACCCTGACAGTTCGGCGGTTGCAGCCACGCAGCCACGTCCCCTGAGCCCCGGCCGTGCCCGCTCGGAGGATCTCTGGACCGCGGCCCTGGGCCAGGGGCAGGGCGAGGGAGCCTTCCTTGGATTGCGAGCATCACCCCCAGGGTCCCGCTCCGATCTCACAGCAGCACAGCGATCTCTGTCCACCTCACGAGAGCCAGCCTTCGATCTCCCCCGTAACAAAGCTCCTCCCGCTCCCTGGAAACCAGGGTCCCTGGGGCGCCAACAGAGGGGGTGCAGGGAGGAACAGAGGGGTGCTGGAAGGAACGTAGTGGCTGCTCCCTCAGCTCCTAGCCCAGTGGTTCTCAACCTGTGGGTCGTGACCCCTTTGGGGGTCGCCTAAGACCATCGGAAGACACTTATTTCCCATGGTCTTAGGCACCAACACACCGCTCCTCGGTGTCGCAAAGTGTAGCCATGTAGTTTACTGTTGTCCTAGGAAGACTGTTGCCCATGCTACACCACGATTCAAGACAACATTTCATTTATTTGTCATTAGAAATAAATATTTCACAATATATAATTACCTATTGTTTTTGTGATGAATCCCTATGCTTTAATGATGTTCCATTTGTAACAATGAAAATACATCCTGCCTATCAGATATTTACATTACAGTTCATCACAGTAGCAAAATTACAGTGATGAAGAAGCCACGGAAATAATTTTACGGTTGGGGGTCACCACCCCATGAGGAGCTGTCTTAAAGGGCCGCGGCATTAGGAAGGTGGAGAACCGCTGTCCTAGCCTTACATCTTGAAGGTCCTCTTCGTGTCTTACCACCCAGCCTCTCCCCGCTGCAGCCCCTGTTATCACAGCTTCCCTTCCACGCTGCTGGTCCCCGGTGCTGTGTGGGCTCTGGCTTGGGCTGGCGTCTCCTCACTCACACTGGCTTTCCTAGTCCTTGTTGAGAGGCTGCCGCAGGCCAGCTGGTGCCCCGAGAGCAGCCAGAAAATGAGCCATGGTCTCTGCTCACCGCCCGCCCCCCGCTCCCCCCGGGGCCAGGCCCAGGTGCAGGTGCACGAGGGCATAGCAGAGCAGTAAGTGCTGGGAGGCAAGTTCAGAGGCTGATTTCACACTTGGAGGCTCCGAGGACCGGGACCTTGGCTGGGAGAGTGCCAGGGCGGGTGTTGGGGGATGCCCCTGCCAGGAGAGGATGCTTGTTCTGAGGCTGAGTGAGCTCCAGGAGAGACGGGGGCGCGGAGAGGGCCCCTCCGGGTGCAGAAGGGGCCACGGCAAAGGCCCTGGGGCGAGCATCCATTTGGCCTTTTTGGGCCACAGAAAGAAGAGGCGGGGGTGCGGGACACGGGGAGGAAGTGGTAGATCTGAGCAGAGGCAGGGGCAGAGGTGTGGGAGCCTGCGGGCGGGCTGGCTGGTACTGGAAGTCGGTAGGTGCCCTGGAGGGTTTTTATCAAAGGCATGAAAAGGGTACTCCCGGAGGGATGGACGGAGGGGCTCAGGGAGGAAGTGAGGGGTGCAGGGAGGAAGTGAGGGGCGCAGGGAGGGATGGAGGGGCGCAGGGAGGTTTGGAGGGGCGCAGGGAGGGATGGAGGGGCGCAGGGAGGAAGTGAGGGGCGCAGGGAGAAAGTGAGGGGCGCAGGGAGGAACGGAGGGGCGCAGGGAGGAAGTGAGGGGCGCAGGGAGGAAGTGAGGGGCGCAGGGCAGCTTCCTCTCTATTCACATGGTGTCGCACCACTTTCTGGTAACATCATCGCTGCCATCGTCCCCTGGTGCCTGTTTCATCCGTGCGGCCGGGATTGCAGACCTGCCTTCCGGGAAAGCCTCTCACACCCGCCCCGGCACGGCCCCCCGGGTGCTCGCACCCCGCTCACAGGGCAGCCTCTGCCCTCTCCACCGCCCCCACCGCGGGACCGCCCATCCAGGAGGACCAGGCGTCGGGCCCAGCTGCGGCTGAAAGAGGGGGGACAGCCGCTCGTGTGCCCCGTCCCGGGAAGAGACTCGGCGATGTTTAACCAAAAGCAGCAGAAATGAAACCTGGGGAGCCAGGCCAGGCAGGACTGCCCGAACCCCACATGACAGGACCAGACCAAGGCCCAGAGAGGCACGGGAATCGGCTCAGGGTCACCCAGCACCTGCGTGGTCCACACCCCAGGTCCCAGGCCATGCGGCCCAGCCTTTCTGCACCCCCCTATAGCAGCGGTTCTCAACCTGTGGGTCGCGACCCCTTTGGGGGTCGAACGACCCTTTCACAGGGGTCGCCTAGGACCAGCGGAAAACACCTATTTCCCATGGTCTTAGGAACCAACACCCCGCTCCTCGATGTCGCCAAGTGTAGCAATGTAGTTTACTGTTGTCCTAGGAAGACTGTTGCCCATGCTACACCACGATTCAAGACAACATTTCATTTATTTGTCCTTAGAAAGAAATATTTCACAATATATAATTACGTATTGTTTTTGTGATTAATCCCTATGTTTTAATGATGTTCCATTTATAACAATGAAAATACATCCTGCCTATCAGATATTTACATTACATCAAGCAGTAGCAAAATGACAGTGATGAAGTAGCCACGGAAATAATGTTATGGTTGGGGGTCACCACCCCATGAGGAGCTGTCTTAAAGGGTCACAGCCTTAGGAAGGTGGAGAACCGCTGCCCTATAGGGAGGGGTCCGGGGCCAGGGGAAGGGGATACAGCTCCTCTGCGGGTGAAGCTGGGGAAACTGAGGCCCAAGACCTGACTCACCCGGCCAAGGGCGGCGTGTGCCCGCCACGCTCAGGTCGGCGGGAGCAGGAGTGACCGGGCGCCCGGCTGGACGGCCGGGGACGGGGCGCCGCGCTCTCTGCGGTCACCGGGGAGCGGGGCCGGAGGAAGCAGCGCAGGCGGATGAATTATTCACGGCAGCGCCGACCTCCTCGGGCCTGGCCGGCCGGCCCAGCGCTCGCGGCACAGCGGGCGCATCTGATTACCCGCGTGGAGTGGCCTCCTTTCCTCTGCCTCAGAAGCAAGCGACCCCCCAGCATCCACTATTAATGTGGGGCGGCTGACCCCGTGCCCTGCACACGCCAGCTGGGGCTCTGCGCTGCCCTCGAGGTCAGGGGTGACGCCGGCCCGGGACCCAGGGACCCAGCCGGGGAGGGCCGGGCGGGCACGTCTCCCCTCTGGAGCCTGGCACGGCGCCCCCACCTGTGGCGGCCGCTCCTCCCCCTGATCTCGGGGGCGGGGGGTGCCCCGGAAAGGCTCTGCTCTGTTTTTCTAAAAGAGAGGGATCGTGTGGGTTCGTTCTGCACGCTGTTCCCGTCTCCGTGGGCGTGGGGTGCGGGAGGAGGCGGGTGTCTGCCCTGGCCCGCCCGGGGCTCCAGACAATGGACGAGGAGGCGCCTCGGGGGTCTGGGGAGCGTCCAGTGGGGGCCCTCGCGGCGACCACAGACGGAGAGGCTGAGAACAACAGAAACGGGGCCTCTCGCAACCATGCGGGTCCGGGGAGACCCCTTCCTGCAGGGGGAGCCCCCTCCTCTCCGGGACCCCAGCCGCTGGATGTGGGGCCACCGTTCCAGGATCGCCTCGGCACCCCTTCATCACACCGCATGACCCAGGCCCGTGACCCCGTGGCCAGCGTGTGCAGGGCACCTTCTGAGGTTCCCGGTGGACCTCGTTGGAGGGGACACGGTTCGCCCCGGCCCTCAGGGATCGGCCACAGCTACCGGCCTCTGGCGCGGAGTCACCAGCTGTCCTGGCCCCGCTCCTCGGGGTTCTCTCTCTCTCAGCGGCCCACACGGCTCCCCGATGTCGGCGGCCCCTCCCGGTGCAGGGCTGGCAGAGGGGCTGCCCAAGGCCCTTTTTCCAGGGGCATCGGACTGCCCCCCACTGCTCAGAGGGACCCGGGGTGCCTCGAACCTGGTCCCTACCAGGGAGTGAGAGCCCTCTCCTCTCAGGTGGGGGAGCAGCCAGTGCTATTGATGCTGCTCCCCACTCCCCTCCCCGGGACTCCCGCCCCCAGCGCCCGCCCTAACCGGACCAGCTGCCCGCACCCGGGGCTGCCGCGGGCAGCTCCTTCACCAGCAGAGCCGCCAGCTCGGCTCGGGCAACCCAGGCCAAGCAGAGTCCCGCGGGCCGGCCCGGCCAGCGACGCCAGCTGCCTCGCCCCAAGTGGTGGGCTCGGCTGCACGTTCCTCTCCGAACCCCAGAGACACCCAGGGACCAGGCTCCAGACCCCCGCTTCCCGAGTGACGCCCCTAGAAAGGCCCCGCGCGCTGCCTCCCCATCCCAGTTCCACTGCCTCTGGCGACACCACACCGACGCCGCCCGCCACCGGGTCTGACACCTGCCCGAGCTGCCGGCTCCATCGCCCTCCAGCCTCCTCGCCCTTCAGTGGCTTCGCGCTGAGACATTCGGAGTGTGAGGCCGAGCTGGCAGCGCCCGCAGCCAGGCGCCCACCCGCCTCCGAGTCCTCAGGGCAGCGGGAGCCAAACGGGAGCCCCCGGGGCCGGACACGTGGTCCCCCTCAGGGTCCCCCTCCCCTGACTCTGCCTGTTCGCTGCCCATCCCCTCCTGCCGACAGGAAGCTGGCCGCCTGCCTCCGGGGACCAGAGTCCTGCGGACACAGCCCAGGGCGGACAGCACCCATCAGCGCCAGCAGTGAGACGCCGGCTGAGCGCCAGAGAAGGCGCAAGAGGGGGTGAGTCCACCCTGGTGTCTTCCCGGGGGTGGGGGTGGGAGCCTGCAGGCTCTCGGGACAGAACCCTCTAGGACAGCGGTTCTCAACCTGTGGGTCGCGACCCCTTTCGGGGTCAAATGACCCTTTCACAGGGGTCACCTAAGACCAGCGGAAAACACCTATTTCCCATGGTCTTAGGCACCAACACACCGCTCCTCGGTGCAGCAAAGTGTAGCCATGTAGTTTACTGTTGTCCTAGGAAGACTGTTACCCATGCGACACCACGATCCAAGACAACATTTCATTTATTTGTAATTAGAAAGAAATATTTCACAATATACAATTACATATTGTTTTTGTGATGAATCCCTATGCTTTAATGATGTTCAATTTGTAACAACGAAAATACATCCTGCCTATCAGATATGTACATTACAGTTCATAACAGTAGCAAAATGACAGTGATGAGGTAGCAACGGAAATAATTTATGGTTGGGGGTCACCACCCCATGAGGAGCTGTCTTAAAGGGCCGAGGCCTTAGGAAGGTTGAGAACCGCTGCTCTAGTAAGTGGCTCTCAGCCTTGCTTAGGCCACGCCCCACCTAAGCATCTCTGCAATCCTGATGCCCCCGTGACACCGAATTCTTCTTATTCAAAAAGGGCACTCCTGCCCTAACTGGTGAGGCTCAGTAGATAGAGCGTCGGCCGGCGGACTTGAGGATCCCAGGTTCGATTCCGGTCCAGGGCATGTACCTTGGTTGCGGGCACATCCCCAGTGGGGGGTGTGCAGGAGGCGGCTGATCCATGCTTCTCTCTCATCGATGTTTCAACTCTCTGTCCCTCTGCCTTCCTCTCTGTAAAAAATCAATAAAATATATATATTTTTAAAAAGTGCACTCCTGTTCAGGTGGAGGAAGCCTAAAAGGCCGCTGACTTGGTCTACACAGGCTCCCTGAGAACATGGCATCCAGGAGAGAGAAAAATTAAAGAACGAAAAGTCAGCCGAAGGACTGAGGAGGAAATCACTAAGAAACTGGTCAGAAAATAATAATAATCATAGGAAGCGATATGAAAAAAAAAATAGCCAATAAAGTTTCAGCGCATTTAATAGAGAACTGTAATGCATCAATGTCACCAGAGATATTGATAAGCTGTGCACGAGGTTCCTGGAACCATAAGAAAAGCAGAAAATCTCACTGTTCACAACTCATTCCCAAACTGCCCCCCTTCAAAGTCCAGTTGCCCCCCCCCCCCCCGTGGCCTGGGCCTACGGGGGGGACCACTCCTCTGGAAGGAGAGCGGCCAGGCTGGAGCTGAGACGGGAGGAACCCTGCACTCTGCCCACTGGCGAGGTCCGGGCGGTGCCCTGGGGCACGGGCACTTGCAGGTGCTTACGGAGGCACATGTGGGGGGCACTGTCCCAGCCCCGGGTGCCTGCGGGCACACCCAGGCCCTGCCCTCCGAGGCCGGCGCCATCCTGAGGAGACCCTCATGTCTGCAGCGGCTCCTCCTGCCTTCCCCTCCTCCTTCCCTCCTCCTTCCCCTCTGCCCTGTGGCTTCCTCTCAAGGGTTCTGGCTTGGGCAAGGGTGGCGACCGCTGAGAACGGGGCCTGCCCCCCTGATGGGAACAGGGAGCTGGAAGCCGGGGGGAAGGGGATGGCAATGCAGGTCCCTGGAACCACCCCCCCCATACCCCCCGAGGATTCCAGGAGCATGGCAGAGCCCGGGAACATGCCATGAGCCACATGGGTGAGGCCTCCCCAGGGAAAGGCCTCAGGTGAACCCCTGACGGCCGCCCCCCACCGCTCAGCCCGCCAGCACGTGGCCACCCCCTCCCCCACCGAGAGGCCAGGTGAGCTATTGGAAAATCGAACCCCAGCCTTCGGTCTCCAAGCTGACTCAGGGAAGTTGCCACTGAGTTCCAAAAAGTACAGCGGTACCTCGAGATACGAGTGCCCCAACATATGAGATTTTTGAGAGACGAGCCGTCGAGCGAGCGATTTTTGCTTTGAAATACGAGCAACAGTTGAGGTAGGAGTCATCGCGCGGATCGGCCGGCTGCACACAACCCACCCGTTTACCGCGACGCGAGCATCTCCTAGTTTCCCACGCCTCAAGGTGACGGAACGAATTGAACTTGTATCTCGAGGCACCGCTGTAGTAGAAAACGGGACTGGAAAAACGCTAACTCTTCCTAGATCCGGGAGGAAGGGAAGGCCGCCCTCGGAACGGGGGACCCCGACAGGTGCAGAGACTGCCCAGAAACGGCCCTGGAGCTGACAGACAGCTGGGGGCTCGGAGTGAAAGCCTCGGGCGGCTGATGGTCCCGAAGGGTTCGCACACCTCCAAGGGGTTTGCCTGTAGGAGCGCCGTCTACTCTGGACCAGAGAATTTTGGAGTAAAACTCCCCGCCCCAGCCCAGCGCCTCCGGCCTGGAGGGAAAGGGACCGTCTTCAAACACACTCTGTTCTTCCCTCTGTTCTTCCGGCAAGTCCTGCCCGCAGGGGAAGCCAGGTAACCGGCGCCCCCAGTTCTCTTCCCCCCCTAACTGGCCAGGGGGAATGGGAAAGGCCCACCCCCCGGCCGTCCTGGCCCCCATCGCGGGGAGGACGGAGAGACACGGCCAAGCTCCCGGAGGCACAGGCTCACGGGAAGGCGGGAACCTTCTGGTGGGACCACAGAAGCCCTCCCCACGGTGCGCCGTCCCCCACCTCGCTGACGGCCCACCGACAGCACTTCCTTTGCACCCGGCGACCGAGAAGACATCGCCAGGAGGAAGACGAAAGGCAGATAACGCGGTTTGAAGAGACGGCGCAAACATCAGGGCCAGACTGGGCTGTGGCGGGGATGCTGGCATGATCGGGCCAGGGATGTCAAACGGCTGTGACCAGTAGGCGGAGGCTTTCATGGACGACATCGACGGCATGCGAGAGCAGATGGGGACTGCGAGCAGGGCGACGGAAACGCCGAGGAAGCACCAAAGAGAGATGCTGGGGGTCAAACACCCCAACAGAGGAAGACGGCCTCCGATGGGCATTGTAGCAGACTGGACACAGCTGAGGAGAGAAACTTGGAGCTTGAGGATATATATGTGTGTGTGTGTATGTGTGTGTGTGTGTGTGTGTGTGTGTAAAGAGAGAGAGAGAGAGAGAGAGAGAGACAGAGAGAGAGAGACAGAGAGAGAGAAAAAGAATCCCCAAACTTCAAAGCAAAGCAGGGCGGAGAGGAGCAGTGTCTAAGATCTGCAGCTGGGGAGCCTACATTAATGAGAACCCCAGGAGAAGAACGGAGCAGAAAAAAAAAATATGTGAAACCATAATGACTAAATGCCCCCCAAATTAATGTCAGACACAAGATCACAGCTCTGGGAAGCACAAAGAACAGCCAGCAGGACCAATACACAACAACACACTTAGACCCCAGCTGGGCGGCTCAGTTGGTTGAAGTGTTGTCCCGTACACCAGAAAGGTTGCAGGTTTGATTCCCGGTCAGGGCAGGTACCTAGATTTCAGGCTCCATCTCCAATTGGACAGTGTATGGGAGGCAACTGATCAATGTTCTCTCTCTCTCTCTTTTTCTTCCTCTCTCTCCCGCTTCCTCTCTCTCTAAAAATCAATAAAAACATGTGCTCAGGTGAGGATAAAACAACACACACTTAGGCATTTAATTTTCAAACTGCACTAAATCAACGAAAAGAGCAACCAATATAGGAGCACCAAAATCCTATATAATAAAAGGCTAATATACAAATTGTCCCCTCAGGAGTTTAACCGATTGGGAGTTCGAACACTTGCTATGACATGTGCTGACCGCCAGGGGGTGGCGCAGAATGAAGGAAGGCCCCCAGCCAGCAGCCTGCAACTGGGAGAAGGAAGGCCCCCATAGGCCCTGATTGCTGGCCAGGCCTAAGGACCTTACCGTGCACGAATTGCGTGCACCAGGCCTCTTGTATTTATATTAAAAAAAAAAAAAGTTCCAGAGAACTTTGAGAGATTGATGACAATACAGTCATAGCGGGGGGATTTTAACATCCCATTGACTTCCCTGAATCGATCCTGCAGACAAAAAATTAACAAGGAAACGGTGATTATAAAGGACACACTGGGTCAGATGGATTTAATTGACATTTATAGAACATTTACCTCCAAAGCTGCAGAATATACATTTTTCTCAAGTGCACATGAGTCATTCTCAAAGAGAGACTGCATGTTAGGACACAAAACAAGTCTCTAGAAATTCAAGAAGATTGAAAGCATATCAAGCATCTCTCAGATCACAATGGAATGAAATTAGAAATCAACAACAGTAAAAACACTCAAAAACATTCAAACACGTGGAGGCTCAGTAGCATGTTATTAAGCAATGAGTGGGTTACCAATGAGATCAAGAAAGAAATCTAAAACTCCCTGAGAGGGAAGTTCATAGCACTACAGGCATACCTCAACAAAAGGAAGGAAGGAAGGAAGGAAGGAAGGAAGGAAGGAAGGAAGGAAGGAAGAAAG
>JAAGEH010000195.1:473983-502723 GCA_011751065.1 Lasiurus cinereus | reverse complement strand
GAAAAGGACCAGTCAGAAATTAAGCATTCACTGACTAAAATAAAGAAAAATATACAGCAATTCAACAGTAGAACCAAGGATTCTGAGAATCAAATCAATGATTTGAAATATGACAAAGAAATAAGCGTCCAAAAATATGAAGATAGTGTAAAGAGCCTCTGGGACAACTTTAAGCATACCAACATTCACATTATGGGGGTGGCAGAAGAAGAGAGAGTGCACTATATTGAAAGCCTATTGGAAGAAATAAAGACAGAAAACTTCCCTTACAGGGTGAAAGAAATAGACTTACAAGTCCAGCAAGTGCACAGAGAGTCCCAAACAAGAGGAATCTGAAGAGGACCACACCAAGACACATCATAATTAAAATGCCAAGAGCAAAAGACAAAGACAGAATATTAAAAGCAGCAAGAGAAAAGCAGTCAGTTGCCTACGACGGAATGCCGATATGACTGTCAGCTGGTTTCTCAAGAGAAACGATGCAGGCCAGAAGGGAGTGGCAAGAAATATTCAAAGTGATGAATAGCAAGGACCTACCACCAAGATTCCTCTACCCAGCAAAGCTATCATTCAGAATTGGAGGTTAGATAAAGAGCTTCACAGAGAGGGAAAAGCTAAAGGAGTTCACCACCACAAAATCAATATTATAAGAAATGCTGAAGGGTATTCTTTAAGACGAGGAAGAAGAAGAAAAATATTTTAAAAATATGAACAACAAAATGACAACAAATATATACCTATCAACAAGTGAATCTAAAAATCAAAATAAACAAATAAGAAATCTAATAAGCCGAATAAACTAGTGAATAAAATAGAATGAGAGGCATGGCAATGGAACAGATTGACAATTCTCAGAGGGAGGGGGATCGGGGTGAGGAGAGATTAAACAAAGATCTTACGTGCATAGCCAAGACCGGTTTGGCTCAGTGGCTAGAGCATCGGCTTGCAGACTGAAAGGTCCCAGGTTCGATTCAGGTTGGGGGCATGTACCTTGCTTGCGGGCACATCTCCACTGTGGGGCATGCAGGAGGCGACTGATCGATGTCTCTCTCTCATCGATGTTTCTGACTTTCTATCTCTCTCCTTTCCTCTCTGTAAAAAATCAATAAAATATTAAAAAAAAAACAAAACACAAACATCTTATATGCATATATGCATTATCTTTGGACACAGACAATAGGGTGGCAAAGGCCTGGGGTGGGGCAGGAACCAGGTGGTGGGGGCAGTTAGGGAAAAAAGGATGGACCTCTGTAATACTCTCAACAATAAAGATTTAAAAAAAAAAAAAGATAAAGAAAACACTGTGGAAGGAGCCAGGGGGAAAAAGCACATCTTCTTTAGAATTGTAGAGGTAAGAATTACATCCAAATCTCAGAAGCCATGCAAATAAGAAAAGAGTGGGGTGAGATGTCAAAGTGCTGAGAGAAAACCCCCATAAATCTGGAATTCTGTATCCTTTGAATGTATTCTCCAAAGCTGAAAGAGAAATAAAGACTTTCTCAGACAAACAAAAATTGGTGGAATTTGTTGCCAGTAGATCTGACTTCAAGAAATGTTAAAAGAGGAGAAAACAAGATGGTGTCATATATAAACACCTGAACTTGCTGCCTTGCACAACCACTTCAAAACTACAACTGGAAATATATTCTGGAGGGAGAATCCAAGATGGCGGCATAGGTAAACACCTACACTGCTGCCTCGCACAACAATTTCAAAACTACAACTAAAAGACAGAACAGACATCATTCAAAACCACAGGAAAGCTGGCTGAGTGGAAGTTCTACAGCTAGAAGGAAAGAGAGGGGCTCACGGAGACCCAGAGGAGCTGCAAAAAGCTGAGGTACGGAAACGCGCGCCGAGAGAGCGTATGCCTAAGTACCTGGCTGGCTTTCTCTTGTGGGAGGGAGACGGAGACTCTCAATGGCATTGAACCCCTTATCCTACGACACTAAACCCCAGATCCAGCCGAAACTCATATGGGGGGAGTTTGGACTGTGAAAAGGGAGAAGTGCATGTAAATTTAGGGGAGTTGCAAGAGATCAGAAGTCTGGTGACATGCATGGCATTGCACGCAGAGGACCGGCTGCTGATTGTGCCGCTGGCTTTCGAGAGTGGGCAGGAGAGAGACCCTCCCAACTGCTCCACTTCTAACTTTACTAAACCCCAGTTTCTGGCGAAACCCTGGGGACCCAGACTCATATGGTCCCAGAGCACAGGGGAGCCGGAGGGGCAGCAGTCTAGAGGCACTGTGAGAGCGCGAGTGCACGTGCAAGGGACTGCTTCAGCGATTACTCAGTCACGTGAGACTCGGGGGCAGTGGAGGGCGGGGCCAACTGGAAGGCAAGGCGGTCCCTTAAGCCCTGAGACTCCATCCATCCCAAGCTCAATAGAGAGGCTTCTGCAGTTTTGCAAGTCTGGTATCATAAGGCTGAATCCAACACAGAAGTTCTCCTGGCATAGTGAAAATGCCTAGTCAAGGGAAAGGATCACAAACAAAGGAAATGGAGGAAAACAAATGACTGGATATAGAGTTCAAAACCATGCTTATAAGGTTTTTCAAGAATATCCTAGAAAAGATGGATAAATTTAGCGAGACCCAAGAGGAGATGAAAAAGATCCAACTAGAGATGGAAAAGAACCAACTAGAAATTAAACATACACTGACTGAAATAAAAAAATATTATATAGAGACCTAACAGCAGACTAGAGGAAGGCAAGAATCAAGTCAAAAATTTGAAATATAAAGAATCAGAAAACACTCAACTGGAAAAGCAAGAAGAGAAAAGAATCCAAAAATGTGAAGATAATGTAAGGAGCCTCTGGGACAGCTTCAAGCGTACCAACATCAGAATTATGGGGGTGCCAGAAGAAGTGAGAGAGCAAGATACCGAAAACCTATTTAAAGAAATAATGACTGAAAACTTCCCACATCTGGTGAAAGAAATAGACTTACAAGTCCAGGAAGCACATAGAACCCCATATAAAAGGAATCCAAAGAAGACTACACCAAGACACATCATCATTAAAATACCAAGAGCTAAAGACAAAGAGAGAATATTAAAAGCAGCAAGAATAAAACAGTTCATTACTTACAAGGGAGCACCCATACGACTGTCAGCTGATTTCTCAACAGACAGGAGTGGCAAGAAATATTCAACGTGATGAATAGCAAGAACCTACAACCAAGATTACTCTATCCAGCAAAGCTATCATTCAGAATTGAAGGGCAGATAAAGAGGTTCACAGATAAGAAAAAGCTAAAGGAGTTCATCAACTCCAAACCAGTATTATACGAAATGCTGAAAGGTACTCTTTTAGAAGAAGAAGAAGAAAAAGGTAAAAGATAAAAAATTATGAACAACAAATACGTATCTATCAACAAGTGAATCTGAAAATTAAGGGAATTGAAGATTTGATCAACAGAATAAACTGGTGAATATAATAGAATCGGGAGCACAGAAAGGGAGTGGACTGATAATTCTCAGGGGAAAAGGGGGGAGGGGGGTGCAGGGAGGGACTGAACAAAAATCATACACCTATGGATGAGGTCAACAGAAGGGAGGTGAGGGTAGAGGGAAGGGTGCAAGCCGGGTGGAGGGGAGCTATGGAGTGGAAAAAAGAAAAACAAATGTAATAATCTGAATAATAAAGATTTAATTAAAAAAATGAAAAAAAAACAAACAAAACTACAACTGAAAGACAAAGCAGACATCATCCAGAATCACAGGAAGGCTGGCTGAGTGAAAATTTACAACTAGGAGGGAAGAGAAAAGCACACTGAGACTCAGAGGAGGTGTGGAGGTACAGAGACGCACGCATGTGTACATGGAAAGGGCTGGCAACTGAGGATGCGGTTGTCTTTTTCAATCAGGAGGGAGACACAAGCTCCCGACTGCTCTGAACTCCAGTTCCGGGTGAGACTCTGGGGACCCAGACTCATGGGAGGGGAGGGGCGGGGATGGGAGTGGACTGTCTGGTATTGGGCCAGAACATGAGCATGGCTTTCTCTCAGAGGTGCTTGCAGCAATTACTGCAGGACACTAAGACTCGAGGGCCTCTTAGGGCAGGGCTGACGGGAAGCCATAGTTGCTTGCTCTGCCCTAAGACCCCGCCTCACCCAAGCTGGGTGCAGAGGCTTGTGGATATGAATGGTCTGGCCCTTTGCAATCTAAAATTACCTAACAAACTGCAGCTGGGTCAGAGAGCCCCAGATCTTCCAAAATAAGGCCTAAGGCTCCACAGCAGCTTGAACTGCTTCACAGCTGGGCCTCATCTGGGCACCTCCAAACCCCAAACAAAGAAGAGGAATCTGCAGATTTCTCTGTAGCCCTTCGTGGGTGGCCTCAGGCAGAGGCTAAAATTACAACTCCTTGGAGATCCAAGAGCCAGTGTACTCAGTGGTCAGAGTGGGACCACCAGATTACAACTCCTCAGATCCATAAGGGGCAAACTCAGGGGGAGACTCAGTGAGCACCTAAGCCCCACTGAAGCAAATCCTGCCCCTAAGGGTGTCTCCAGCACAGAAATTCTCCCATTGTAGACACAACTGATCCTCACAGCCAATTGACCTAGAGGTCAATTACTCCCAGTGATACCAACAGCAATCAAGGCTTAACTACAACAAAACTGTGCATCCAGCCCATAAAAGGGTGCATCAAGAGTGTCCACCTCAGGTAAATGGGGAGGCTGAGCCACTAGGCCCTATAGGACACATAGCACACGAAGCCACTCTGTCAACTCAGGGAAGCAGCCAAAATGCGGAAACAAAGAAACAAGTCACAAATGACAGAAATGGAGGAAAGCAAATTACTGGATATAGAGTTCAAAACCACAGTTATAAGGTTTTTCAAGAATTTCCTAGAAAAGGCCAATAAATTTAGTGAGTCCTTCAAGGATATGAAAAAGGATCAACTAGAAATTAAGCATACACTAACTGAAATAAAAATAATATACAGAGATCCAACAGCAGATTAGAGGATGCAAGAATCAAGTCAAAGATTTGGAATTTAAAAAAAGCAAAAAACACCCAACTGGAAAAGAATCCAAAAATAGTGTAAGGACCCTCTAGGACAACTTTAAGCATATCAACATCAAATTATGGGGTTGTCAGAAGAAGAGAGAGAGCAAGATATTGAAAACCTATTTGAAGAAATAATGACTGAAAACTTCCCCCGCCTGGTGAAAGAAATAGACTTACAAGTCCAGGAAGTGCACAGAACCCCAAACAAAAGGAATCCAAAGAGGACCACACCAAGACACATCATAGTTAAAATGCCAAGAGCAAAAGACAAAGAGAGAATCTTAAAAGCAGCAAAAGAAAAACAGTTCATTACCTACAAGGGAGCACCCATATGATTGTCACCTAATTTCTCAATAGAAACTATGCAGGCCAGACAGGGGTGGCAAGAAATATTCAAAGAAATATTCTTGAATAGCAAGAACCTACAACCAAGATTATTACCCAGCAAAGCTATCATTCAGAATTGAAGGGCAGATAAAGAGCTTCACAGATAAGAAAAAACTAAAGGAGTTCATCACTGCCAAAGCAGTATTATATGAAATGCTGAAGGGTACTCTTTTAGAAGAGGAAGAAGAAGAAAAAGATGAAGATAAAAATTATGAACAACAAATACATATCTATCAACAAGTGAATTTAAAAGTCAAGTGAATTAAAAATCTGATGAACAGAATAAACTTGTGAATATAATAGAATCAGGGGCATAGAAAGGGAGTGGACTGGGAGAAACCAAGATGGCGACATAGGTGAATACCTAAACTGCTGCCTCGCACAATAATTTCAAAACTACAGCTAAAAGACAGAATGGACATCATCCAGAACCACAGGAAAGCTGGCTGAGTGGAAATTCTACAACTAGAAGGGAAGAGAGGGGCTCATGGAGACTCAGAGGAGCCTCAAAAAGCTGAGGTACGGAGACACGCACGTGGAGAGGACTGGCGGCAGAGGGCCTGGCTGGCTTCCTCTAGTGGGAGGGACACAGAACCTCCCAACTGCACTGAACCCCAGTTCCAACTGCACTGAACCCCAGTTCCAGGCAAAACTCATACGGGGGAGTCTGGACTGTCGGGAAAAGGGAGGACTGCATGGGAACTTAGGAGAGCCACGAAAGGCAGAGGAATGGAGACGAGGGTGTCAGTGCACATAGAGAGGACTGACTGCTGATTGTGCCACTGGCTTTCTCTAGCAGGAGGAAGACATAACTTCCCAACTGCACTGAACTCCAGTTCTGACTGCTTTGAACTCCAGATTCAGGCAAGACCCTGGGGACCCAGACTCATACGCGTCCCTAGAGCGCACAGAAACTCAGGGGAGCCACGAAAAGCAGAGGGCTGTAGGCGCGCTCATAAGTGTGCACAGAGAAAGCTGCAGCGATTACCGAGGGACGCAGATCCAGGGACCTAATAGGGCAGGGCTGACAGGAAGCCAAGTCTGAATGCTCAGCCCTGAGACTCAGCCCCATCCAAGCCCAGCACAGAGGCTTTTGCAACTTTACAAGTCTTATCTTATAAGGCTGACTCCAGCACAGATGTTCTCCTGGCATAGACACAGCGGAGCCTCACAACCAATTGGCCTGGAGGTCAATTCCCCCCAGTGATACCATCAACAATTAAGACTTAACTACAATAAGGCTGTACACACAGTCCACAAAGGAGTGCACCAAGAGTGTCCACCTCAGGTAACTGGGGAGGCAGAGCTACTGGGCCATATAGGACAAATAGCACACAAAGCTACTCTACCTCAGGAAAGCAGCAAAAATGTGGAGATAAAGGAAGAGATCACAAAAGAAAGAAAAGGAGGAAAACAAACGACTGGATATAGAGCTCAAAACCACGGTTATAAGGTTTTTCAAGAATTTCCTAGGAAAGGTTGATAAATTTAACGAGACCCAAGAGGAGATGAAAAAGGACAAACTAGAAATTAAACATACACTGACTGAAATAAAAAATATTATACAGAGATCTAACAGCAGACTAGAGGAAGGCAAGAATCAAGTCCAAGATTTGAAATACAAAGAAGCAGAAAACACTCAACTGGAAAAGAAAAAAGAATCCAAAAATTTGAAGATAGTGTAAGGAGCCTCTGGGACAACTTCAAGTGTACCAACATCAGAATGATGGGGGTGCCAGAAGAAGAGAGAGAGCAAGATACTGAAAACCTATTTGAAGAAATAAGGACAGGAAACTTCCCCTACTTGGTGAAAAAAAAAATAGACTTACAAGTCTAGGAAGCACACAGAACCCCATATAAAAGGAATCCAAAGAGGACTACACCAAGACACATCATAATTAAAATACCAAGAGCAAAAGACAAAGAGAGAATCTTAAAAGCAGCAAAAGAAAAACAGTTAATTACCTAGAAGAGAACACCCACACGATTGTTAGCTAATTTCTCAACAGAAACGATGCAGGCCAGATGAGAATGGCAAGAAATATTCAAAGTGATAAATAGCAAGAACCTACCACCAAGATTACTCTACCCAGCAAAGCTATCATTCAGAATTGAAGGGCAGATAAAGAGCTTCACAGATAAGAAAAAGCTAAAGGAGTTCATCAACTCCAAACCAGTATTATATGAAATGCTGAAAGGTATTCTTTAAGAAAAGGAAGAAGAAGAAAAAGATAAAGATAAAAATTATGAACAACAAATACGTAACTATCAACAAGTGAATCTAAAAGTCAAGTGAATTAAAAATCTGATGAACAGAATAAACTGGTGAATATAATAGAGTCAGGGGCATAGAAGGGGAGTGGACTGACAATTCTCAGGGGGAAAGGGGTGAGAGGGGTGCAGGGAGAGACTGGACAAAAATCACACACCCTATGGATGAGGACAATTGCGGGGAGGTAAGGGCAGAGGGAGGGGTGGGAACTGAGTGGAGGGAGCTATGGGGGGGACAAGGGGGAACAATGTAATAATCTGAACAGTAAAGATTTATTAAAATAAAAAAAGGGAGTGGACTGACAATTTTCAGGTGAAGGGGCTTTGGGGGATGCGGGAAGACACTGGACAAAAATCGTACACCTATGGATGAGGACAGTGGGGCGAGCGGGTGGGAAGGGCAGAGAGTGGGGTGGGAACCAGGTGGAGGGGAGCTATAGGGGGAAAAAAGAGGAACAACTATAATAATCTGAACAATAAAGATTTTTTTTTTAATGTTAACAGAAATTCTTCAGAGAGAAGGGAAATAATATAGGTCAGAAACATAGGGCAACCTAAAGTAAGAAAGAACATAGGAGGAAGCATCGGTGAAGGTAAAATAAAACCTTTTGTTTTTCTTATTCTTAATTATAGATAATTTATGCAAAATAATAATACCTACAATATATTTGATCATGTATGCTAATGTATATATGTTGTGCATGTGTGTTATACATGTGCATGTCCGCTTATATATAAGCAAAATGAATGACAGCAATAATGCAAAGGATCAGAGGGAGGAATTAGGGTCATTTTGTTATTATTTTGCTATTATAAGGTACTTGCACTACCTATGAAGTGGCATAATGTTATTTGAAAGCAGACTTGGATTACTCTAAATGTATATTGCACACTGTAGGGCAACCACTAAAAAATAAATATAGCTGATATGCTAAAAAGGAGGAAAACACTGAATTATACAAAATGCTCAATTAAAACCACAAAAGACAATATATGCAACAGCATGGACGGACCTTGAGGGCATTATGCTGAGTGAAAGAAGTCAGACAGAGAAAGACATATACGATATGATCTCACTTATATGCAGATTCTTTTTTTTAAATAGATTTTATTGATTTTTTTTTTTTTACAGAGAGGAAGGGAGAAGGATAGAGAGTCAGAAACATCGCTGAGAGAGAAACATTGATCAGCTGCCTCCTGCACACTTCCTACTGGGGATGTGCCCACAACCAAGGTACATGCCCTTGACCGGAATGGAACCTGGGACCTTTCAGTCTGCAGGCTGATGCTCTATCCACTGAGCCAAACCAGTCAGGGCTCTATGTAGATTCTTAACAAGCTCAAATCCATAGAAGCAGAGTTAAACTGTAATGGTCAGGGGCTGTGGTGTGAAGGAAATGGGAAGATGTCTGTCAGAGAGTCTATCCTTTCAGGTATAAGATGAATGCGTTCTGATGATCCAGTTGTACAACACGTGACTGTAGTCAACAATACGGTAGTGTCTATTTGCAAGTTGGATCTTTAAAGTTATCACCACACACACAGGTAACTGTGGGAGGTGATGGATGTGTTAACTAACTTTATGGCGGTAAACATTTCACAATATATCAAAATATCATATTGTGTGCCTTCGGTTTATATAATCTTATTTGCTAATTTTATCTGAGTAAAGCTGGGGGAGAAGAGAATAGTTTACTTTACTCCATAAATTACCAGATATCAAGTACCTAACAGTTGTTCCTAATTTTAAAAATCCCACAAAAGACAGAAAAAGAGTGGAAGACTAAAAGAGAAACAAAGAACAACAGCAACAAGTATAAAACAGTAACAAATGTGGTCCATATTAATCCAACTAATATTAATAATCACTGTGAACCCAGCTGGCATAGCTGAGTGTTAACTTAAGAACCAGGAGATCCTGGTTCGATTCCCGGTCAGGGCACGTGCCAGGGTTGCGGGCTCAGTGCAGGAGGCAGCTGATGGTTGATTCACTCTCATCATTGATGTTTCCATCCCTCTCTTTCTCTCCCCTCCTTTCTGAAATCAATAAAAAATATATTTAAAAAAAAACAATCACTTTGAATGTCACTAGTCTAAATCCACCCATTAAAAGCCAGAGATTAGACTGGATCAAAACATAAGGACCAACTATATGCTGTCTGAAAGAAACCACTTTGCACGTAGTGGCAGAAAAGTCACTGGATGGAGAAAAATATCCTAACCAAAAAAAAAAAGAGACAGGAGCAGCTGTTAATTCCTGACAAAGCGGATTTCAAAGGGAAGGATGTTATCAGGATAAAAAAGGGCATTTCATAACAGAAAAGGAGTATATCTTTCAAGAAGACAGAACAATCCCAGGTGTGTGACTAACAACAGAGGCAAAACTAATAGAACTTTAAAGAGACATAGACTCACCCACTCTCAGAACTGAAGCCTTCCACACCCCTCTATCGGAAATGGGCAGCTCCACAAGGCAGCAAATCAGTCAGGACATAGGTCAGTCACCTGGATAAAGCTGACATCTTATAGACCGCTTAATCCAACAACAGCAGATTACTCATTAGTCTCCAACTCACCTGGAGCACTCACCAAGACAGATCCACATTCGGGGCAGAAGACAAACCTGAAGACATTTTAAAGTATAGAAATCATGTCATGTCTGCTCTCAAACCACAATCAATTTTTTTTATATACATTTTCTTGATTTTTTTACAGAAAGGAAGGGATAGAGATAGTCAGAAACATCGATAAGAGAGAAACATCCATCAGCTGCCTCCTACACACCCCCTTCTGGGGATATGCCTGCCACCAAGGTACATGCCCTTGACCGGAATGGAACCTGGGACCTTTCAGTCCGCAAGCTGATGCTCTATCCACTGAGCCAAACCGGTTTTGGCCACAATCAATTAAAAAAAAAAAATACCGGGGAATCCCAAAACACTTGGAGACTTAATACACTTCTTTTTAAAAAAATTAAACTTTTTATTGATTTCAGAGAGGAAGGGAGAGGAAGAGAGAGATAGAAACAGCAATGATGAGAGAGAAACATGGACAGGCTGCCTCCTGCCCGCCCCTCATTGGGGATCAAGCACCACAACCTGGGCCTGTGCCCTTGGCCGGAATCAAACCTGGGACCCGTCAGTCTGCAGGTAGATGCTCTGTCCACTGAACCACACCAGCCAGGGCTAAGCAACACACTTCTAACACATGGGTCAAAAGAGAAATTTTAAAATATTTTGTACTAAGTAAGGGAGAACAAATCCATACACTTATCAAACTTTGTGAAATATAGCCAAAGCAGCACTCAGAGGGAAATGTATAGCATCGAGTGCACATATTAGAGAAGAAGGAAGATCTGAAATCAATTCTCTGCTGACAAGTGGAGCTGGATGAAGGCTTGAATTGGAGCGGTAAACACACAGTACAGAACTGTGTAGAACTGTGCGCCTGAAATCTGCCTAATTTTGTTAACCAGCGTCACCCCAATAAATTCTATTAAAAATCGTAAAATAACTAAATTGTCTAAACTTCCACCTTAGAAAACTAGCAAAAGAAGACCAAATGAAATCTAAAGTAAGCAGAAGAAAAGAAAGAATAAGAACAGTAGCAGAAATGAAGGAATTGAAAACAGGAAATCCATAGAGAAAACCAACAGGAGCGAAAGCTGGTTCTTTGGAGTGACTGAGCCGCCGCCAAGGACTCTGCACCTGCCCCTTGGGGTCCCCTTGCTTCCGGAAGCTCTGTCCCCCTGCTCGCCGCCTTCTGCCGCAGCCTTCCGCAGGCCGCTTCCACCGAGGAAAAGGAAAAGAAGGAATCGTATCGGATGTCCGCTCTCCGCAATCTCCACTCTTCCCGCCCCTTGCTGGTGTAAATGTGGCTGATGATCTGCTTCCCGCTGGCACTGAGGATTATATGCATATACGAATTCAACAGAGAAACGGCAGGAAGACCCTTACTACCGTCCAAGGCAGTGGTTCTCAACCTTCCTAAGGCCGCGACCCTTTAAGACAGCTCCTCATGGGGTGGTGACCCCCACCCATAAGATTATTTCTGTGGCTACTTCATCACTGTAATGTTGCTACTGTTATGAACTATAATGTAAATAGCTGATAGGCAGGATGTATTTTCGTTGTTACAAATGGAACATAAGTAAAGCATAGGGATTCATCACAAAAACAATATGCAATTATATATTGTGAAATATTTATTTCTAATGACAAATAAATGAAATGTCTTGAATTGTGGTGTAGCATGGGCAACAGTCTTCATATAACAACAGTAAACCACATTGCTACACCGAGAAGCGGTGTGTTGGTTCCTAAGACCGTGGGAAATAGGTGTTTTCCAATAGTCTTAGGCGACCCCTGTGAAAAGGTCACTCGACCCCCAAAGGGGTCGCGACCCACAGGATGAGAACCGCTGGTCCAAGGGCTCGCTGAGGATTACGGTAAAGAGGAACTAGTGAAGGCCGTTCAGGAGAAATTGGCCGGCGGTGGTACTGTCCCTGAGCATCCGGAATATGGAGAAGTCATTCAGCTTCAGGGCGACCAGCGCAAGAACATATGCCAGTTCCTCGTCCAGATCAGACTGGTTTAGGACGACCCGCTGAAGGTTCCCGGGTTTTAAGTGCTTGTGGCTCACGGAAGCTTACATGAGGATTTCTTTGCAATGAGTAGAATTTCCCTTTTGTCCCTTGTCACACGTTTTAAAACCTCACGGCTTGTCTAAGGTAACCATGGGGGGCCTGCTTTGAATTTGACTAGCGTCACTCCTTCACGCAATAAACAGAAAAGAGCCAAAAAAAAAAAAAAGTTGATTCTTTGGAAAGATTAATCCAGTGGTTCTAAACCTTTCTAAGGCCGCGACCCTTTAATACAGGCCCTCATGTGGTGGTGACTCCCAATCCTAACATTATTTTCATGGCTACTTCGTAACCGTCATTTTGCTACTGTGAATGAATCGTAATGCCAATATCTGTGTTTTCCGATGGTCTCAGGCTCTACAGCCACGGTTCTCAATCTGTGGGTCGTGACCCACAGGTTGAGACCCACTAGCAGGGTCGCGGCATTAGAAAGATTGAGAACCAGTGGATTAATCAAACCAGTAAGTCTCTAGCAGTCTAAGGAAAAAGGACTCAAATTATAATATTCGAAGGAAAGTGGGACATCAGTACAGTTCCCCTGGACACTCAGAGGATAATAAAGGAATGCTGTGAACAATTCCATTCCCACCAATGTGCTATCCTATAGCAGCGGTTCTCAACCTGTGGGTCTCGACCCGTTTGGGGGTCGAACGACCCTTTCACAGGGGTCGCCTAAGACCATCAGAAAACACCTATTTCCCATGGTCTTAGGAACCAACACACCGCTCCTCAGTGTCGCAAAGTGTAGCCATGTAGTTTACTGTTGTCATATGAAGACTGTTGCCCATGCTACACCACGATTCAAGACAAAATTTCATTTATTTGTCATTAGAAAGAAATATTTCACAATATATAATTACTTATTGTTTTGGTGATTAATCCCTATGCTTTACTTATGTTCCATTTGTAACAATGAAAATACATCCTGCCTATCAGATATTTACATGACAGTTCATAACAGTAGCAAGATTACAGTTATGAAGTAGCCACGGAAATAATTTTATGGTTGGGGGTCACCACAACATGAGGAGCTGTCTTAAAGGGTCGCGGCCTTAGGAAGGTTGAGAACCACTGTCCTATAGGAAACGAACCAAGTCCTTGAAAGACACAATCTGCCAAAACTCACAAAAGAAGAAATGGGCCATCTGGAAAGGCCTGTATCTATTAAAGAAATTAAGTCAATAATGACTAACCTACCAAAAAAGAAAGCGCCACACTCTGATGGACTCACTGATGAATTCTACCGAACATTTAAGAAAGAAATTATACCAAATCTCTAAAATCTCTTCCAGGGCCGAAACCGGTTTGGCTCAGTGGATAGAGTGTCGGCCTGCGGACTGAAAGGTCCCGGGTTCGGTTCTAGTCAAGGGCATGTACCCTTGGTGGCGGGCACATCCCCAGTAGGGGGCGTGCAAAAGGCAGCTGATCGATGTCTCTCTCTCATCGATGTTTCTAACTCTCTATCCTCCCTTCCTCTCTGTAAAAAATCAATAGAATATATATATTTTTAAAATCTCTTTCAGGGAATACTTCTAACTCATAAGGCCGGCATCACCCTAATACCAAAGCCAGACCAGGACGATACTGGAAAAGAAGACCACAGGCCAATGTCTCACATGAACATAGATGCAAACATCTTCAACAGCATTACAGCAAATCAGATCCAGCCCTGGATAAAAAGAATGATAAACCACAGCCATAAGTGGGATTTATTCCAGGTATGCAAAGCGAGTTCAACATTTGAAAATCAATTAATGCGATTCATCACATCAACGGGCCTTACATAATCATGATCATAGCAATAGATGCAGACAAGGCACTTGGCAAAATCCAAAATCCACTCGTGATAAAAACTCTCAGTAAATTAGAAATAGAAGGAAACGTTCTCAGCTTGCTAAAGACCGTCTACAGCAGCGGTTCTCAACCTATGGGTCGCGATCCCTTTGGGGGTCGAATGACCCTTTCACCGGGGTCGCCTAAGACCATCGGAAAATGCAAATATTTATTTTTTTATTTTTTTTAAATTAAATCTTTATTATTCAGATTATTACATTTGTTTCTCTTTTTTCCCTCTATAACTCCCCTCCACCCGGCTCCCACCCTTCCCTCTACCCTTACCTCCCTCCCGTTGACCTCGTCCATAGGTGTATGATTTTTGTCCAGTGTCTCCTTGCACCCCCCTCATCCCTTTCCCCCTGAGAATTATGAATCCAGTCCCTTTCTGTGCTCCTGATTCTATTATATTCACCAGTTTATTCCGTTGATCAAATTTTTAATTCACTTAATTTTTAGATTCACTTGTTGACAGATGTGTATTTGTTGTTCATAATTTTTTATCTTTTACCTTTTTCTTCTTCCTCTTCTAAAAGAGTACCTTTCAGCATTTCATATAATACTGGTTTGGAGTTAATGAACTCCTTTAGCTTTTTCTTCTCTGTGAAGCTCTGTATCTGCCCTTCAATTCTGAATGATAGCTTTGCTGGGTAGAGTAATCTTAGTTGTAGGTTCTTGCTATTCATCACGTTGAATATTTTTTGCCACTCCCGTCTGGCCTGCATCGTTTCTGTTGAGAAATCAGCTGACAGTCATATGGGTGCTCCCTTGTAGGTAATGAACTGTTTTTCTTTTGCTGCTTTTAATATTCTCTATGTCTTTTGCTCTTGGTATTTTAATTATGATGTGTCTTGGTGTAGTCCTCTTTGGATTCCTTTTATATGGGGTTCTGTGTGCTTCCTGGACTTGTAAGTCTATTTCTTTTACCAGATGTGGGAAGTTTTCAGTCATTATTTCTTTAAATAGGTTTTCAGTATCTTGCTCTCTCTCTTCTTCTGGCACCCCCACAATTCTGATGTTGGTATGCTTGAAGCTGTCCCAGAGGCTCCTTACATTATCTTCACATTTTTTGGTTCTTTTCTCTTCTTGCTTTTCCAGTTGAGTGTTTTCTGATTCTTTATATTTCAGAGTTTTGACTTGATTCTTACCTTCCTCTAGTCTGCTGTTAGGTCTCTGAATAATATTTTTTATTTCAGTCAGTGTATGTTTAATTTCTAGTTGGTTCTTTTCCATCTCTAGTTGGTTCTTTTTCATCTCCTCTTGGCTCTTGATAACTTTATCCAACTTTTCTAGGATATTCTTGAAAAACCTTAAAAGCGTGGTTTTGAACTCTATATCCAGTCGTTTGTTTACCTCCATTTCTTTTGTTTGTGATCCCTTCCCTTGTCTTGGCATTTTGACTATGCCTGGAAAAGTTCTGTGTTGGATTCAGCCTTATGATACCAGACTTGCAAAACTGCAAAAGCCTCTCTGTTGAGCTTGGGAGGGGTGGGGTCGCAGGGCTTAAGGGACCGCCTTGCCTTCCAGTCACCCTACCATCCACGGCCCCTGAGTCTCACGTGACTGGGTAATCGCTGGAGTGGTCCCTGTACGCAAGCGCTCTCTCGCAGTCCCTCTAGACTGCTGCCCCTCCGGCTCCCCTGCGCTCCGGGACCATATGAGTCTGGCTCCCCAGGGTTTTGCCCGAAACTGGGGTTTAGTGGAGTTAGAAGTGGCACAGTTGGGAGGGTCTGTCTCCCGCCCACTCGTGAAAGCCAGCGGCACAATCAGCAGTCGGTCCTCTGCGCAGTGCCGTGCGGGTCACCAGACTTCCAATCTTTTGTGACTCCCTTTTCACAGTCTAAACTCCCCCCATATGTATTTCGGCTGGACCTGGGGTTCAGTGTCGTAGGAAAAGGGGCTCAGTGCCGTTGGGAGTCTCCGTCTCCCTCCCGCCAGAGAAGGCCAGCCAGGTACGCCAGCACCCCCTCTCTGCACGTGCGTCTCTGTACCTCAGCTTTTTGCAGCTCCTCTGGGTCTCCGTTAGCCACGTGGACGGGCGGGGGGAGGGGACAGTCCGGGGCTCAGAGACCATCTGTTTGCAGAACAGCGGGCGGGAGAGGCCCAGATGCCCGGGCTCCGCTTCACCCTTTCCCGCTTCCTCCCCGGGACATCCGCGGACCCAAACATGGCCTCCAGGAAGCGCTCACCCCCAAAATCAAAACAGGAGCCCACAGAGCCGGTGCGGGTCGAGGAGAGAGACCCCCTCTGCGCGGAGGCGTCGGACCGCTCTCGCCTTTTTCCTCGCAGTTGTTAATCCGCACCCGAGGACATTTCCCCACCGATGGTCAGAGGTGGGAAGGAGAGGGGGAGACAGAGAGAAACATCGAGGTAAGAGACACACACCAACGGGCTGCCTTCTGCACCCAGAGTCCCACCCGGGGCCTGGGCCGGGGAGGGGCCTGCCCCCAAGGCGCATGTCCTTGACCGGAATTGAACCCGGGATCCTTCGGTCCGCAGGCCGCGATGCTCTATCCACGAGGTCAAAAGGGCGAGGGTGCAGGAGGCATTTGATGGACAAAAAGGCACTGGGATTGAGAGGCACCTCCGCGCCTGGTGGCCTTCAGTCGGCAAGAAGGACACCCCCCCCAAGTTGGTAAGCCGTGTTCCTGTGGATGTTGGGGAAATGGAAGCCAGGCGCTCTATTCTCTGCGGCTCAGAGAAAGGCGAAGCGAGCATTTCCTCAATATCGCACACCCCCTGCTTCGTGGTTGTTTTTTTTTGTTTGTTTGTCTGTTTTTGCCAGAAACAGCCACTTCAGAAGGTGCCAGAGGAACGAAGGCCGGCCCTTTCGCTCTTTACGGGGCCTGGGACGGCCCAGAGGGTGCTGATCCCCCCGCTGCCATCAGAGGCTACGGTCGCTCTGTCCCCGGCCACGGGGGGCGGGGGGGGCGGAGGAGGCTCTGGCGGTGGAGACCCGGCCGTCCTCGGCAGCCCGGAGCCCGATCCTGGACCGGATGGAGCGGATCCAGAGCTGACGGTGGGCTCCGGGGGTGTTCGCCGCTCACCGTCCGGCTGTGCACTGCGATCCCCGTCCCCCACGCTGCCTTCCAGACGGCCTCGGCCTCTGCCAGCTCCGAGCAGCCGCTCGCCCCGGGCAAGAGTGGGCCGTGCCAGCTCTGACTTGGCCGGGTCCAGCTGCGAGGACCGGCTAATGAGGCGCAGCCCAGGGCGGGCGGGCAGGATCAGAGCGCTGGCCCCGTAAGGCGGGCTCAGAGCACCGCTCACCCGGCTCCGCTTCCCAGTCCAAAGGCAGGAAAGCAGCCAGGCCGGCGGCCGCTCACAGAGGCACCGGGAGGCATGTGGATGGCGACCACGTCGTTAGAAACCCATTAGGCGCGTGGGCTCCGATTCGGTCTAAACACCGCGGACGGGGCGGCGGGGGGCGAGAGGCAGGATGCAGGTGCCTTTCGTTGGTCTGTAATTGCGACGTCTCCGTGTGGGGTCCCCCTGGTCCTGGGCCAGGACCCACGGCCAAGGCCTGGGAGTGGGGACGGAGAGGGCGCGCAGCACCGGGCCGGCCGGCTCCTCCGGCCGCCTCCTCGCTAATAATCATCGCGCTCCTCCGCACCGCGGCCCCCCCCAGCCCCTCTCATTAAGTCAGCCCTCGGATAACGGTCCTGAACTCTGAACACCCCCCCACACACACACCGAGGTGCAGTCCTGTGCTCGCCAGCAGGCCGTGGGCCAAAGGCGATGCGAACGGGCCCTGCCATCAAACCGCTCCCGCCTGGGCCGCGGCATCCTGTCAGCCCCCCATCACTGCGGCCGCCCCGAGGACCCCCAGCCCCGGTGATTGATCCCGCAGCCCCGCGCCCCAGCTCCCGCCGGCCTCTCTGGTTGGTGTTCCCGGATCAAAGTGAAACTCCGGTTGGAAACGGACAGGAATCCTCCAAAGACGCACCTCGGCCCTTGATGTGGTCCAGCCTGGCGGCGGGGCGGGCGGGGAAGGGCAGAGGTCAGCGGGCAGCGGGCTCTCGGAGGAAGCAAGCCCTAGGACCCGTGTCTGGATGTGAGGACGGGTTGTTAACTAGCCCCCGTGCGCCCGCTCCCTCCTTCCCTCGCTCCTCGCTGGCGAGAAGGGAAACATCAGGCCCGTCGCCGCCCTGGCTCTTCCAGTGGGACGCGCCCCTCCTCGCCCGGACGGACTGACGGACGGAGCCGTGCGGGAGTCCCCGTGCCCGGTACAGGCCGGAAGGGCTGGCTCCGTGTTCATCGCAGGGTCAGCATCGGGACTGGCGGGCAGAAGGCCGGTCTCCTGGCCCTGCTCCCCGTGGCCTCCCTTGGGTGCAGGCTACCCTTCCCCGCCCCCTGCAGCTGGCTGCTGTGCAGGCTGCTCTGGGCTTGGCCGGGTAAAGGTGGGGGGAGGTGCTGTGGGGGAGGGAGTGCAAAGCTGTGGTCATCGGGCGCTGGCAGGCTCAGCAGCAGAAGAGAAAGTGCGCCCCAGCCCACCGCGCCATTCCCCACGCGGTGATGGCAGTGGCCACGGGAGGCGGGTGGGAGGGAGGGAGGGGAAGATGCCTGAACCTTCATCCCTTTGCTGGCCTTTCAGAATCCCAGTGCTCTTTAAAAAAAAAAAAATACAGTGGTACCTCCAGATACGAGTGCCCTCACATAGGAGATTTTTGAGATACGAGCCGTCGAGCGAGCGATTTTTGCTTTGGAATACGAGGATCATTTGAGATAGGAGTCATCGCGCGGATCGGCCGGCGGCACACTACCCACCAGTTTACCGCGACTCGAGCGTCTCATCGTTTCCCACGCCTCAAGGTGACGGAACGAATTAAACTCGTATCTCGAGGTACCACTGTATATATATTTTTTACAGAGAGGAAGGGAGAGGGATAGAGAGTTAGAAACATCCAGGAGAGAGAGGAACGTGGATCCGCTGCCTCTTGTACACCCTCCCCCCACACTGGGGATGTGCCCACAACCCAGGTACGTGCCCTTGACCGGAATCGAACCTGGGACCTTTCAGTCCCCAGGCCGACGCTCTATCCACTGAGCCACGCCGGTTTCAGTGGAGCCCCAGTGCTCTTAAAGTGAAGACCGAATTGAGGCCCCACCTGGACCCGGCCTTGTACCCCCTGGTCTCCACAGCACCCCCAACCTTTCCTGTGCTCCAGCCCCCCTGCCCCCCCCCAACTTTCCACCAAGCTCTCTTCTGACTCAGCGTCTCCCCCAGGCCTGTTCCCTGTCAGGAACGCAGTTCCCTCTGCCCCTGGCCTGGCTCATTCCGACTCCCAATTTGGGTTCTTGCTTGAGTGTTTGCGTGCCTACGTCACCTGATACAGGCCTCCCCCGACCTCCCCGCACCCTCCTCCCCGTCCAAATGGAATCCTCACTGTAGGCTTTCCTCGGGCAGAGCCCGGTCCTCCTGGAAGCCTGCTGGGATCCCCACCCCCTCAGCCCCCACCCCGATCCCCTTTAGGTCCATAGCAGGGATGCCCTGGTGGCGGCGACCGGCTTGAGGGCACGGCCTCGCGGAGAGGGGGGCCTGAGCGGGTTTGGGCCGGTGGGACGTGCCTTCCATCATCGCTGCGGCCCCAGCCACCTGATCAGACTCCTGGCAGCCAGCCCCCTGCCAGGCAAAGGGCAAAGTTTTACTAATGAGGATCCTTTGTATGCTCTCAGGCTGTGCCACTCTTGTCTGAGCTAATTAATTTCCAGGTTCCACATGAACGCCGGAGCTGAGAAATTAGCACTTGCAAAAAGCCAATCGCGGCCGTTCCCCTAAATTGCAAGGGGCCTAGAAGCCGGGAGGCGCTGTGGGCTCCTGGCACGGGGCACCAGCGGGGACTGCTTCCCCTGCACCCTCTCTGGGCACAGGGCAGCATGGGGGTGTGTGTGTATGTGAGGCTACGGGCCCCCACCCTCCTGAATCCAGCCCAGGGCGCGGACCCCTGAGAAAATGGGGTCCTTTTTCAGGCCCTGGCAATGACCTATCTGACGCTGGACCTGCCCCTCTGGCGGCTGTGGGTTCCCAGTTCTAGGCAGAGGGCTCCCTCGGGGGGCAGGGCCAGGCCAGACCCATGCGTGGGTCCCCGAGGACATTCAAAACAGTGCTGTTAACGTGTCTCTTCGGCCACCTTGTCGCAAACCTTGGACAAAGCTCAGAGGCTTGCCAAAACCAGTGTGGCTCAGTGGATAGAGAGCATCGGCCTGTGGACTTGGGGGTGGGGGGCCCAGGTTCGATTCCGGTCAAGGGCATGTACCTTGGTTATGAGCACATCCCCAGTAGGGGGCGTGCAGGAGGCGACTGGTCAATGTTTCTCTCTCATTGATGCTTCTATCTCTCTATCCCTCTCCCTTCCTCTCTGTAAAAAATCAATAAAATATATTTAAAAAAAAAAGAAGAAGAAGAAGAAGCAGCTCAGAGACTCGCTGGGCGGCGGTGAGCACTGTGAGAGGAGCCTGGGTCTCTCTGTAAAGCAGCGGTTCTCCACCTTCCTAAGGCCGCGACCCTGGCATCCAGTTCCTCATGGGGTGGTGACCCCCAACCATGAGATGTTGCTACTGTGATGCATCGTGATGTCAATATCTGCATTTTCAGATGGTCTTAGGCGACGACCCCTGTGAAAGGGTCGTTCGACCCCAAAGGGGTCACGACCCACAGGTTGAGAACCGCTGCTGTAAAGGAAGGACGATGGCCCCTAGCTGGGCCATCCGGCCACACCTGGTCCTCTGTGCCCGTGACTGTGGGGACAGGGACTGTCCACTCGTGCTGGGTGGCACTGACGGGTCTGCCCACAGCCCTGTGACCGCCTGAAGGGCTGGCAGGTCCAGGGAAGGCGAACGCAGTGTGCGCCCGCTGAGCCAGACCGGACTTGATCCACGCGGGAAGCTCGCAGAGCACTGGAACTTGGGGGCTGCCCCCGGGCGGGGCTGGCACCCCAGCTGTCCTTTCTCATCCCGGCATCTCTCACCCCCGCTCCCGGAGGTGAGGCGAGTCCCAAGGCGCCGAGCCCAACCTGCCCGCCAGATGTGTGTTCTCTCCCGCTCGTTTTAGGTGAATGAAACGTATTGGGGGAACGCTGGTTACCGGCATCCCCTACGTTTCACGTGCCCAGCTCTGTAATTCCTTGCCCGTATGCTCCTGGGTGCTCGCCACAGGAGGCCCGCTGTCCTTCCGTCGCGAGGACTTCACGCTGCCCTTCCTCATCCTCCGCCACCCTCTCAGCCGCCCCCGCACGCTGTCTGCATCCCTGAGTTTCTGTTGGTTTGTTTATCGGGTGCTTTCCGTCTCAACGCCACGGATGAACGCAATCATGCGGTTCTTACCGTCTTCTGTCCGGACTCATCTCACGTGGCCTGATCTTCTCGAGGTCCATCCATGTGGTCGCCAGTGGCAGGGAGCCCTTTTTCATGGCTGCGTAGTCTTCCCTTGTTCATCGGTACCACGTCTTCTTTCTCCAGCCGGCCACGGAAGGGCTTGCTCCCGTACCTTGGCTTGTAAATAATGCTGCAGTAGGCATAACCGGTGTGGCTCAGTAACTAGAGCGTTGGACTGGGGACTGAAAGGTCCCAGGTTCGATTCCGGTCAAAGGCATGTACCTTGGTTGCGGGCACATCCCCAGTAGGGGGGCGTGCAGGAGGCGGCTGATCGATGTCTCTCTCTCTCATTGATGTTTCTGGCTTTCTATCCCTTTCCCTTCCTCTCTGTGAAAGATCAATAAAATATATTTAAAAAATAATAATAATGCTGCAGAGGGTGCGGGGGTCGCAGATATCTTGCAACGTCTTTCAGAATTCAGAATGCCTCGCATTTCAGAAAGGCCATCGGGTACAGACACCCACTACTGCTACGAGCGGGACCCTCCACAGCAGCGGTTCTCAACCTTCCTAAGGCCGCGACCCTTTAAGACAGCTCCTCATGGGGTGGTGACCCCCAACCATAAAATGATTTCCATGGCTCCTTCATCACTGTAATGTTGCTACTGTTATGAACTGTAATGTAAATATCTGATAGCCAGGATGTATTCTCATTGTTACAAATGGAACAACATTAAAGCATAGGGATTAATCACAAAAACAATATGTAATTATATATTGTAAAATACTTATTTCTAATGACAAATAAATGAAATTTTGTCTTGAATCGTGGGTAGCATGGGCAACAGTCTTCCTAGGACAACAGTAAACTACATGGCTACCCTTTGCTACACCGAGGAGCAGTGTGTTGGTTCCTAAGACCATGGGAAATAGGTGTTTTCCGACGGTCTTAGGCGACTCCTGTGAAAGGGTCGTTCCACCCCCAAAGGGGTCGCGACCCACAGGTTGAGAACCACTGCTCCATAGGATCATCAGCGTCTCCACAGCGAGAGGTGCGCATATTCACCCTTCGGGCTCAGTCACGCCCCACACCGCTGCCGCCTGTGGATTTGGGTCTGGGGGAGGGGGGGGTTGCTGGTGCTGCTGGCAGGGGGGACGGGCTGCCGGGACTCTGGGAGGGCAGCCACCCGCAGGCGGGGTGGCTTAAAGGGCCGCAGGGGGACCTGGGGGACAGAACTTGGGCAGCCGCACGGGCGCTCGGAGGCCAGTTACCCTTGGAAGCCACCCGGCCTTCGGAACTCAGGGTCCTTTGCACAGAGGCGCCAGGAGCCCATCGCCACGGCGAGTGTCCTTCTGGGAAGGACCGAGGAGATGCGACTGTCCCATTTCCCTCTCCCTCGCCCCAGGGCAGAGGAAGCCCGGTCAGATCTCAGTGCCCCGGACTCACCGAGCCCGCCCCCTCCAAGGCCCAGGCTCCTGGGGAGGGAGGGGGTGGTAAGGGGGCAGGCAGGAGGCTGCTTCCTGTGTTGAGGGGCAGATGTGAAAGGATGGTAGGGGATCCCTGGCTGATCCGTGCCCTGTTCCCAGCGCCCGTTTCCCTGTCTGCGCCTCCTTTGGAGAAGGGCGGGCGGGCTCGCCCTCTGCATAAGGCCTCATTCATGCCTCCTCCCGGGAGCCTGGCCTCGGGGTTGGGCGCGTGCCGAGCTGGTGGGCACCGGCGGGCACACATACGGCACCCCTCTCCGCCACACAGCTGAGCCCTTGTCTGCTTGGGAGCCGGCCCAGACCCGCGGCGGGGCGTGCCAGGAGCCCACCTCCCCGAGGGGCCTGTGTCTTTCGCTCAAAAAGGACGAATTCTGTTCCACAAACGGCGGAGACCGTGCGACCTTTCCCCTCCTCTGACTGGCTGACTGCGCTTAGCAAGATGCTCAGCGGAACTGAGGAAGGAAGACAGAGCCAGAGCCAGAAGCATCGTTCAGACCGTCAGACCTCAGAGGGAAGGCGGCGGGTAAGGGGGAGAGGTCGACCACAGGACCTGTGGGCGTACATATCGGGGGGTGAGGGCATGCGCTGGGGGTTGGGGGTGAAGGGGGTTAAGGACATATGGAACACCTTAATCAATAAAGAAAATAAAAATATAAAAAAAAACTTTTTTTTTTAAACCAACTACTAATTCTGGTCCCACCAGAAATATTCATTTAGGAGATGTAGCGGCTGGGGGAGCCCAGTCCACCCCAAGGGGCTCCCCGACGCTGCCTCCCCGCTCCCACCAGACAGAGGACCCGCCACGCCAGCCTGCAGCTTCCCTGCCAAATGCAGACTCCGCCCCCGGGGATGGCCAGCCCCCTCCCGTTCTTCCTAGAGCTCAGAGTCCCCACAACGGACAAGGGGTCCCTGCTCACGGCCCCCTCACACACAGCCCCTCAGCCTCTCTGAAGTCACCCCCAGAGACAGACCCAAGGCCTCTCCCAAGCTACACCCCGCCGGCTGCTCCCTCACTCCGGCCCCCGGGGATGGCACCCCAGCACCGCGGAGCTGGTGGGCAGCTGCCAGGCTGTTTCCGAGCGCAGGAAGGACCTCCCTTTCCCGCTCATTGCACGGAAATAACTCACCACCGGGGGTGTGCGGGGTACCACCCCCTCACCTGCCCCTCCTCAGAACCTGCCCCGAGTGACCCCGGCCGGTGTAACCACCGTCCGCATAGGATCCTGCCAGGAAGGAAGGCCGCTGTGTGATCCGGGGACCGTGCACGGACCACTCTCACTTCTGACACCAACTGCATGTGGGGGCTCCCCGGAACACTCCCGTCCCGCCCCCCTGCCCCGTTTCAACAATGAGCTAGAACAGCGGTTCTCAACCTGTGGGTCGCGACCCATTTGGGGGTCGAATGACCCTTTGACAGGGGTCGCCTAAGACCATCAGAAAATGCAGATATTTACATGACGATTCATGGACAGCAGCAAAATGACAGTGATGAAGTAGCAACGAAAATAATTTCATGGGTGGAGGTCACCACCACGTGAGGGACGGGATGAAAGGGCCGCGGCCTGAGGAAGGTGGAGAACCGCTGAGCTAGAAGGACTCACAAACTCACGGCCCCATTAGTTCGACACAGCCCCATCTATCGCCCCAAATAGCCGCTGCCGAGTCCCCAGAGGACCCCCGGCTACCACCTGCGGCCACCTGCCCCGCCCACCACACAGGGTGAGTCCCCCCCTACCCCCGCCCAGAGCTCCGGGTGCCTGCACCTCGGGTGCCTGCGCCCTGCAGGGCCCAGCAAGGCCAGGGACACATGTGTCCCTTTCACCCCCCAAGGACGTATGTTCCCAGCTGGCCGGGGTGACTCCACGGTGCACCCCCACCTTCCGGGGCCTTCCATAGGGTCCGCTCACCCGCCGTGTCGCAAGTGCACAAGACTGGGGGTTAGGGAAGTCTCCTGAGACCCAGGAACACAGGGCGGGAGGCTTCTGAGGGCTTGGCAGGGGCCCTCCACTCCTCTCAGCCTGTGACTGTCCCCCACCTTTCAACCCCACCCCCGGAACCCAGTTCTGCCCCTGGACACGATGGGACAGCTGCGGTCTCTGGCAGGGCTCCAGGCGGCCCTCTCCTGCCCCGTGGATCACTCTGTCCTGCCGGTCAACTGGTGACCCTGGGCTCGGACACCTGAGGACAGGCTGCGGGGGGGGGGGTGGATGGGGGCCTGAGGGTGATTCGGGGACAGACGGTGACACAGAGGCAGGTCCGCAGGCTCCCCCCTCGGCCCTCAGCTCCTCCCCCCGCCCCCTGTTCTGCCAGGACCACAGGAAATCCTGGGGGTGGCTCCCAGACTGGGGGGCCGCAGCGGCTTTCTGAATGAGCTCGGGCATCCTCCTCCCGCGTGGACCTGACCGCTTCTCTGCATCAGCCCTTCCGAGGGGAGGGGAGGCGTGGACGGCGGCCTGCGGGCCGGGCCCTGGCTGAGAGGGGAGGAGCCTGCACTTTGGATCCGGCCGGCAGCCCCAGCAGGGGGAGTGGGGGGATTGGGGGGGGAAGGCCTGTCTGCCGGCCGTCAGAAAAGGGACACGGAGGGGGCTCTCTGAGGCTGGCGGAGCTGAAGCACAGGAGGGCTGGGCAGGCTGAGGTCGGGGGTTCAGGGAAGCACTGAGGAGGCCCCCCGCGCCCCTGTCCCAGCCCCGTGCGTGGCAGGAGCACCGAGGAGGGGTGCTGGGGCCTTTGGAGGCCTCCAAAACCACCGGCACCTTTCTTCTCCAGCTCCCCTGGCCCCGCCCCCTTGTAGCAGGCCCCTCCCCCACCCGTTCTGACTCAGGGTTCCATCCCTCGTGGCTCCAGTACCCCCTCTGCATTGTGGCTCCAGGATGAGCCTTCCCTCGGACACCTGACCGAGCCCCACCACCCCATCTCCAGGCTGTCACTGGGGCCCCCTCTCTCCACAGCGCACAGGACAAATCTGTGTCCCCCCCTGACCCCTTCCCAGGCCCATCCACCCCCGCCGCCTCACCGTCCTTCCTGCCCGTGACTCCTCCCCCACCCAGGCCCCAGCCTGGCACGCTTCCACCCCTGGGCACACGCTTCCTCTGGCCCAGAGGCCCGCCTCCTGCGGCCCCCTCCCTCAGCTCAGCGTCTCAGGCCTCGTCACCTTCGCCCCTCTGCCCTGTCCTAAAAGGCGGGGAGTGGCGGGGGGCTGTCCTCCGCCAGGTCACACCGCCACTCCCACCTGTTCCTCCCACGGTCCCCTCCCCGGCCACCGCGTCTTCCGTCCCTCCTGCCAGGGCTGGCCCCCGTGGCGGCGGCCCAGCGAATATTAACAGGAGGAATTAATGAATGAAGAAGCCCTAATGGAAAGCAGAAAGTGGGCCACTCCTCCCAGGGCCTGACCCACTTTCCAGCCCTCGCCAGCTGCTCGGGGCGGGAGGCGGCATCGATGCTTCTGACGCGGAGGCGCCCTGGCATCCATGAGCCACCGGCGGCGCCCAGCTCCAGCCACCCTCCCTCCCCCCACTTCCCCTCTCACCCCGTGGAGTGGGATCGGGGAACAGGGCTGGGTGGGCGGGCTCCACCGGACCGGAGGGAGGACTCTGCTCAGAGGTCTGGGCACCCCACCGAGGGCGAGCCCCGGGCTTTAGGGCGAGGCCGCCACCCTGGGTGCCCAGCCCCCCTGCTCCCTGCTGGGGGGAACTCCGGGTCCCTGAGCCCGCGGAGCCTCCGTCTCCTCGCCGGTGACACGGGTGGCGTGGCTCCCGAGTGGGGAGCCAGCACAGAGGCCGGCAGGCTTCTGCTCGGCAGGGCCGGAGCGTCCACAGTGGAGGCTCCGCGGGCCAGCCTGCCCGCCGCGAGCCCTCGCCACGCCGGGCCACCGAAGCAGCCACAGACGAGCCGTAAATAGAGCCGCGTGGCCCGGCTCCAGCAGACGCTATTTATGGGCACCGGAGTTTCATCTTGTATCATTTCACATGGCACGAAATAGTCTCCCCGTCCCCCACCCCCCCCGCCCCCCGTCCTTTTAAAAAACGTAAACACGACGATGCTTCGTGAGCAGAGTGGACAGAAACAAGTGGGGGACCGCGGGCAGCCCCCTGGCCCAGCGGGCTCTCCCTGACCCAGATTCTAGATGCGCCAACCCCCCTGCCCCCCTTCTTCCCGGCACTACTCTATGTTTTCTGGGTGTTTGTTTCCAACAGGAGTCACGTGGAGATCCGACATCAAGTCACACTTTCGTTTAGCTCAGCGGTTCTCAACCTGTGGGTCGAAACCCCTTTGGGGGTGGAACGACCCTTTCACAGGGGTCGCCTAAGACCAGCGGAAAACACCTATTTCCCGTGGTCTTAGGCACCAACACACCGCTCCTCGGTGTCACAGAGTGTAGCCATGTCGTTTACTGTTGTCATATTAAGACTGTTATCCATGCTACACCACGATTCAAGACATTTCATTTATTTGTAATTAGAAAGAAATATTTCACAATATATAATTACATATTGTGTTTGTGATTAACCCCTGTGCTTTAATGATGTTCCATTTGTAACCATGAAAATACATCCTGCCTATCAGATATTTGCATTACAGTTCATCACAGTAGCAAAGTTACAACGATGAAGTAGCCACGGAAATAATGGCTGGGGGTCACCACCCCATGAGGAGCTGTGTGCAAGGGTCGTGGCCTGAGGAAGGTGGAGAACCGCTGCACCCGATAGAGGAGGCCCCGGGCGCTCCTCCCTTCCCTGCCCCTCACTTCAGCCGCAGAGGGAGCCTCCAGCAAACCTGCCCCCACGGAGTCCCGGGCAGAGCCTGAGAGCTGGGCAGCGGCCCCGCGAGGCCACAGGGCTGGGGAAGGAGAGGGGCGTGTGGAGGGAGGCGGACGTGCACACCGTGCGCACCGATCGCATCTCCAGAGACGCCGGCGGGGAAGGTGGCATGCGAACCGGGGCGGCGTTCTGCGTGTGACAGGTGTCATGTCACGGCCGCCCCGGCGCCATCAGCGTTGGACTCGCACCCGAGCCGTGGCCCAGACAGCTGGGAGCTGGCTGCCCACGACGCCGAGGGAGCTCACAGCCCCGCTCTCACGGTGCCACCCGTGCGGCGTGTGGGTTACGCGGTGGCCGCAGGCCCCGGCCAAGGCCAAACAGGAGGCCAGGTCGTGGCCAGCGCCGGAGGACGGGGCCTCTCCACCGCCCGGTGCTGGGAGCCGGCGCCAGCCAGCCCACGGGGGACGAGGGGCTGAGTGTCAGTGTGGGGACATGGCACCAAGGGGCGAGCCTCCGGCTGGGGGGCAGGGCGGCCGGCCCGGGGTCCCTCACTCACACTGAACCAGAGGCCCCTGGAACCTGGGTCTTCCCTCCCTCGGTGTTCGCCCTGCGCCCCCAAGCTGCTCCTGTCTGCGCTGTCTGTCCCACGGCCAACACCCCAGCGCCTCCGCCAAGTCATCCTCTGCTGAAACCCAGCCCCCCGAGAGTGGTGAGACCCCAACCTCTGGAGGGGGCAGCCGGACATGGAGAAAGGCCCGGGATGGGGACCGGGGGGCAGAGACCAGGACGCCGACGACAGCCAGGGGACCGGCTGGGCAGAGCGGTCAGGGCTCCTGCCACCGTGAGACCTGAGAGGTCCCCGCCTGGGTTCCCCAGGACCATCTTTGAAAGCCCCAACTGTAAGGCCGGGCCCCCACTTACATTGGGTTATTGGGGCTCCTGACTGTGTCCTTCCCGCCCCTGCTTGCACAAACGCGCGCGCGCGCGCACACACACACACACACACACACACTCACACACACACACACACACAC
>JAAGEH010000195.1:447445-473973 GCA_011751065.1 Lasiurus cinereus | reverse complement strand
CACACACACACACACTCACACACACACACACACACACACACACACACGGTTCTTGCTGGCCAAGGTGCTCACGGGAAAGAGGCAGAGAGCAAACCTCCCAGATCCCCTGACCCCCACTTCCCCGCCCTCCCCTGCCCCCCACAGGGTCCCTGAGAACCTCCACCCACAGCAGGCCTCACCCAGGAGCTGTGGGGAGGGAGGGGGCCCTGGGCCTGGCGGCAGCAGGGCGAGGAGTGTTGGAGGGCATGGCGCCCACCCAGCCGCCATCTGCTCCTCTGAGTGGAGGGAGCGTGAGCTGGCAGCGAGGACCACACGAGGGCTGCCGGCCTGGCAGTGCCCCCCCACGCCCCCAACCAGGACAGAACCAGGGACACACCCGAGACCAGAGCAGGGCCACGCGGCGCCCGGGGCCTGCCAGCGGGCACTGGGAGGGAGAGGGCGGCTCCCGGGCCTCCGCTTTCCTGCCGAAACGGGCCCCAAACAAAGAGCGCACAGCTGCGCCCGCGCCCAGCGGTGGCAATCACCAGCGCTTTGTTCCGCCCGGCGCCACGCCTCCCCTCTCGCTGGGAAGCATGGGCACAGCAGAGATAAGACTGGGGTCCCCCGCCTGCCTGGGGGCGGGGTGGGGCCCTCAGGACCCGGTGTGTCTTTTTTCTTCTTTTTTTAAAAATATATCTTATTGATTTTTTTTACAGAGAGGAAGGGAGAGGGAGAGAGAGGGAGAAACATCGATGAGAGAGAGACATCGATCAGCTGCCTCCTGCACGCCCCCTACTGGATATGTGCCCGCCACCAAGGGACATGCCCTTGACCGGAATCGAACCTGGGACCCTTCAGTCCGCAGGCCGACGCTCTATCCGCTGAGCCACACCGGTTAGGGCAGGATCGTGTGTGTGTCTTGCCTCTCCCACCCCTCGCCTTGGGACCACGGGCAGGAGGTGACGTTTGTCGCGGCTTCCGGTGAGGGCCGCTGGCCGCCTGCCGCCTGCCGCCTGGACGAGGGCCTCAAGCTGCAGGAGGGCGGGCGCTACGGCCTGGGTGCAGGCTGGGTAGTTCCCACACCCTGGCGGCATCCCCAGGAGGACCCGGGCCCTCTGTCCCCCTGCTCTCCCAGCCTTGGGCGTCACCCGGGCTCCCAAATGCCCCAGCGTGGCCTTCGGTTCCCAGCAACCTGCACCTTCTTCAGGGAGACACGCGGACCTTCTGTCCTGTGGGGGCATCCCTAGCACCTTCCTCGTCCCCTCGGCCAGCCAGGGCCTCGGGCACGCGTCCTCCACGCGCTGTCACCGCCGGCTTGGTGACCACAGACAGGAAACCGGGAGCCGCCCAGGGCGGAATGGGTTCTGAAGGTTTGGGGTAAGAGTGTCGGCCCCCCTTGCCGGGGGCCCACGGTAAGTGGGAGGCAGAGTGGGGATACAGCCAGATCATCTACGACAAAGCCACACCCCAGCACGGCCCACATCGCCTGCACCACCTCTACTCCCTGCCTACACCACCAAACCACCACACTGCCACCGAGACACCTTCCCCACCACTCCACCCCGCCCGCCACGCCCTGGACCCCCTCGCCGCGCGCTCCCACACTCCTGCTCTTGGCACCCTGCCAGGTGAGTGGGCCAGGATTGGGGGCCACGGGCAAGGTCAGGGCAGAGCCCGGAGCAAAGACAGCCCACGGACCCACTGAGGGGGTCAGCGGAAGCCAAGCCGGAGCCGGATGGCAGGACCAGAGGATGGGACGACACCAGGGGCATTACCCCAGGGTGGGTCCCCAGCCGGAGCGCTCTGTGGACAGTTGGGAAGGAAATTAGGGTGCTCTGGGAGGAGCAGCTGGGTCGTTAGAATGAGGTTGGGCTGCAAAGCGGAAGTCGCAGAATCGCGCGGGATTAAACACACTGGGCTTTCTTTTCTCAAATACAGTGGTACCTCGAGATACGGGTTTAATTCCTTCCGTAACCTTGAGGCGTGGGAAACCATGAGACGCTCAAGTCGCGGTAAACTGGTGGGTCGTGTGCAGCCGGCCGATCTCCGCGATGACTCCTATCTCAAATGTTGTTCGTATTTCAAAGCAAAAATCGCTCGCTTGAGGGCTCGTATCTCAAAAATCTCCTATGTTAGGGCACTCGTATCTCAAGGTGCCACTGTAAAAGCAACCGAAGTGTCAGCCCGCGGACAGGGGATTCCGCTTCCCAGTGCCGTGGGACCTGAGGTCTGCCTTCCAGCTCTCTCCACCCACCTGAGCATGGAGCCTCGATCCCCTCCGTCATCGCCTGGCCTAAGAAAGCCCCTGCAGCCCCAGCCGCTGCGTCTTAATTCCGAACGACAGGAACGAGGAAGGGGGTGCAAAGCGGGTGCCCAGCTGTCTCCCTTCTGAGAAGTCCTGCTAAGCATTTCCATTTCCAGGCAAAACAGAATAACAGGGGTCAGATTTACCCTCCAATCTTCAAACACACACACACACACACACACACACACACACACACACACACACAAAATTATGGTTTTCAGACACTGGATAAAAGGCAGCCAGGACAGTACGTCCAGAGAGAAGGCCATCAGATGAGGTGAGCCCTTGAGCCCTGCAACTGCCCCTGGAGCGCATTTCCAGGCTCCGTTTACAAGAGGGGATCCCCAGCCAGAGCCCAGCCGGCTCTCTGAGTTGGGACACGGGACTCAGAGTCCCAGACATCTCTAATTCACGGTGCTGAACACCGGAGCGGGCGCGTCGCAGAGAGAAGCACTCAGGAATTGCAGAGGGCTCTCCTCCCCCAGCTGTGTGCTAATCGGGTCTGGGAGGGGGCTGCCAAGGTCGAGAGGAGCAGGCAGAGAGGAGGGGCAGACAGTCGCCCGGGGTCCATCAGGAATGAGAAGAGTGCAAAGTCCTGGATGAGGAGAGTTCTAGGGAGGGCATTACCTCCATTGTGAGGTCAAATTTGCCTGACTCGACAGGCAGATGCAAAGCTTGAAAGTGAGCTTTGAAAGGATCCCATTGTCTCCAAGGACAGGACTGCATCTCAGAACAAAGCCGAAAATATAGGGTGTCCCCCCAAAATGTGTACACACTCTTTAACAGCTGACAGCTCACTTTAGAAAATGAAACGCATTTTAATAAACACAGCCTTTATAATCATTCAAAGTGTGTGTATATATTTTGGAGGGGACATCCTACATTCAAAGGAATATGAAAAGATGTAGCACGTAACAAAGTGAAATTGCAATGCTTGGCATTCAATTAAAAAAATTATCAGGAATAAAAGGGTGATAAATGTGACCCACATAATAAGAAGAAAAATAAGTCAGTGGAAAGAGATCCAAAAATGTCCAGATGATAAAATGAGGAAAATGAGTAGTAAAACAGATATATGTCTCAGATGATAGGGGAAATGATGAACAGAAAAAAGAGACAAATAGAATATATGTTTAAAGGCCCACATTGAACCTCTGAAGTTAAAAACTACAATGCAAGGAAAATGGCAGCAGAATAGATAGATGTGTCCCGAGTCTTGTCCTGGAGCAGACAGAGGGAACAGCTGAGGGTCACATGGGGAGTGTTTGTTGGTGAGTTGAGAGACAGCTATACTCCAGGAGAAGGTGGGGGACTGCTAGATGGGGCTCTCCTGACCGGGCAGCCCCACTGGTGCTGCTGAGTTCCCTCCTGGAGCCACCAGCTCAGACGTGGAGACCGCGCCATCTTATAGGGGAGGGTGGATGTTATTGGAAGCCTGAGAATCTACAACTGTGGGACCCATTGAGCAGCTGCAAACCCCAGAACACTGGTCCCCAATTGGCGCAAACACGCAGATTCAGAGGAGCTCTACACTCTACCATAAAGAGATTGGATTTTGCCTGGGATGAGGAGAAAGAACTACATAACCAGACACCTGGAAAAAAGAGATCATGAGAGGACAAAGAAACAACAGACATATGAAAGAAAATCAGGCATCACCAGAAAAGGAAGTAAACAAAATGGAGGCAAGCAACCTGCCAGAGAAAGAATTCAGAGAAATGGTCATAAGGTGGCTGAAAAAAATAGAAGACAAATTCAACAATATGAGTAAGAACCAAGAGGAAATGAAAAATGACATTGCTGCTATAAAGAACTCAATAGAAAGCTCAAGAGTAGACTAGAAAAAGCAGAGGGCCATATCAGTGAGCTAGAAGACAAGGTAGGAAAAAATACCCAAGTAGAGGAGCTTCTAGAAAAAAAATTAAAAAGCAAGAGGAGAGCCTAAGGGAACTTTGGGACAACATGAAACAAAACAACGTACACATAATAAGGGTACCAGAAGGACAGGAAACTGAGCAAGGACTAGAAAACCTGTTTGAAGAAATTATGACAGAAAACTTCCCTAATATGGGGAAGAAAAAACCCACACAAACCCAAGAAGCTCACAGAGTCCCAAGAAAAATTAACCCCAAAAGACCCATGCCAAGGCACATTATAATTAAATTGGAAAACATCAATGACAAAGTAAGAACTTAAAAGCAGCCAGAGAGAGACAGAAAATTACCTACAAAAGAACCCTCATCAGACTAGTGACTGATTTCTCAACAGAAACTCATCAGGCCAGAAGGGAATGGAATGCAATATACAAAGTCATGGAAAGGAAGGGTCTGGATCCAAGAATACTGTACCCAGCAAGGCTATCAATCAAAATAGAAGGGGAAACCAGAAGCTTTACAGACAAAAAGGACTAAGGAAATTTATTACCACCAAACCAGCAATGCAAGAAATGCTAAAGGGCCTGCTGTAAAAAAAAAGAAAGAAAGAAATAGGAAGTGAAGAAGAAACACAGGGGTAAAGAATAAAAATGACAACAAATAAGTATCTATCAATAATAACTTTAAATGTAAATAGATTAAATGCCCCAATCAAAATACATAGGGTAACAGATTGGATAAGAAAACACGACTCATATATCTGCTGTGTACAAGAAACCCACCTCAGAAAAAAAGACAAAGACAGATTGAGGGTGAAGGGATGGGAAAAGGTTTTTTCAGGCGAATAGAAATGAAACAAAAGCTGGGGTAGCAATACTTATATCTGACAAATTAGATCTCAAAGAGAAGGACATAACAAGAGATAAGGAAGGCCACTTCAAAATACTAAAGGGAACAATCCAACAAGAAGAAATAACTCTGGTAAACATACACGCACCCAATACAGGAGTACCCAAATACATAAAAAAACTCCTGGAGGATGTCAAGGGAGAGATAGACAGCAATACAATCATAGTAGAATCCAGACATTGATCCAAACCCACTATCACCATTGGACAAATCCTCTAAATAAAAAATCAGCAAAGAAACATTAATTCTAAATGACTCACTACACCAGATGGAATTAATTCACATCTTCAGAACATTTCACCCCAAAGCTACAGAATATACATTCTTCACAAGTGTACATGGGTCATTTTCAAAGATAGACCATATGTTGGGTAATAGGAAAAGTCTCTTCAAATTCAAGAAGATAAAAATCATATTAAGCATCTTCTCAGATCACAATGGCATAAAACTGGAAATCAACTACAATAAAAAGAATCCAAAGAAATCAAACACATGGAGACTAAATAGCATGCTATTAAACAATGACTTGGTTACCAGAGAGATCCAGGAAGAAATAAAAAATATCATGACAATGAAAACACAGCAATCCAAAATCTATGAGACACAGCAAAAGCAGTCTTGAGAGGGAAGTTCATAGCTCTACAAGCCTACTGCAAAAGACAAGAAACAATGGTAATAAATTACCTAACCCTACAACTCAAAGAGTTAGAAAGAAAGCAACAAAAAAAGCCCAGTGTAAGCAGAAGGAAGGAAACGATAAAGATCAGAGCAGAGAAAAACGACATAGAGACCAAAAAAACTATTCAAAAGATCAACAAAACTAAGAGCTTGTTCTTTGAAAGGATAAATAGGATTGATGAACATCCAACCACCCTAACCAAGAAGAAAATAGAGAGGATCCAAATAAACAAAATCAGAAATGAAAGAGGTGAAATAACAACAGACCCCACCGAAATACAAAGGATTGTTAAAAAAATATTATGAACAAATCTACTCCAACAAACTGGACAACTTAGAGGAAATGGACATATTCCTAGAAACCTATAACCTTCGAAAACTCAATCAGGAAGAATCTAAACATCTCAGTAGGCCAAACACTATAAGAGAAACTGAAGCAGTCATTAAAAAACTTCCAGCAAAGAAAAGCCCGGAGCCAGATGGCTTCACAGGGGAGTTTTACCAAACATTCAAGGAAGAAGTAAAACCTATCCTCCTCAGACTATTCCAAAAAATTCAAGAAGAAGGAACACTTCCAAGCACCTTCTATGAAGCCAGCATCACCCTAATACCAAAACCAGATAAAGACAACACAATGCAAGAGAATTACAGGCCAATATCTCTCATGAACATAGATGCCAAAATCCTCAACAAAATTCTAGCAAATCAGATCCAGCAAGATCATATACACCATGACCAAGTAGGATTTATCCCAGAAATGCAAGGATGGTACAATATCTTCAAATCAATAAATATGATACATCACATAAACAAATTGAGAGATAAAAAAATCACATAGTCATATCAATTGATGCAGATAAAAATCAAATAGTCATATCAATTGATGCAGATATTAATCAGATAGTCATATCAATTGATGCAGCATTTGACAAAATCCAACACCCTTTCTTGATAAAAACTCTCAATAAGGTGGGAATAGAAGGATCACCCTAATAAAAGCTATACATGATAAACCCACAACTAACATCATTCTCAATGGGCAAAAAACTAAAACCATTTCCCCTAAGAACAGGAACAAGACAGGGATGCCCACTCTCACCACCCCTGTTTGACATAGTACTAGAAGTATTAACCATTGCAATTAAATAATAAGAAGAAATAAAAGGCATCCAAATTAAAAAGGAAGAAGTAAAGCTGTTATTTGTAGATGACATGATATTGTATATAAAAAACTCGAAAGACTCCATCAAAAAACTAATAGACTTCATAAATGAATTCAGCAAGGTAGCAGGATACAAAATTAACTCCAAGAAACCTATGGCATTTCTATACACCAATAGTGAACTTACAGAAAGAGAGACTAAAAAAGCAATCCCATTTACCATTACACAGAAAAAATTAAGATACCTAGGAATAAGCTTAACTAAGAAGGTAAAAGACCTATATGCAGAAAACTACAGGACACTGAAAAAAGAGATAGAGGAAGACATAAACAGATGGAAGAACATACCATGTTCATGGATTGGGAGAATCAACATCATAACAATGTCCATACTACCCAAAGCAATCTATAGATTTAGTGCACTCCCCATTAAAATACCAACAGCATATTTCACAAACCTAGAAAGAACTCTCCAATAATTCATCTGGGGGAAAAAAAAGACCCTGAATAGACACAGCAATCCTGAGAAAGAAGAATAAAGTAGGTGGGATTTCATTACCAAATTTCAAGCTGCATTACAAAGCCACTGTTCTCAAAACAGCCTGGTACTGGCACAAGAACAGACATATAGACCAATGGAATAGAATAGAGAATCCAGATATCAATCCAAACCACATGCTCAATTAATATTTGACAAAGGGGGCATGAACATACAATGGAGTCAAGGCAGTCTCTTCAATAAATGGTGTTGGGAAAAGGAAACTAGACCACCAACTTACACCATACACAAAAATAAACTCCAAACGGATACAGGACTTAAACATAAGAGGGGAAACCATAAAAATACTAGAGGAATCCATAGGCAGCAAAATCTCAGTCATATGCCAAAAGAACTTCTTCACTGATATTGCTCCTAGGGCAATGGAAGCTAAAGAGAAAATAAACAAATGGGACTACATCAAAATAAAATGCTTTTGCACAGCAAAAGAAACCATCAACAAAACAACAAGAAAGCCCACTGTAGAGGAGAACATATTTGGAAATGTTATCACTGATAAAGGCTTAATCTCCAACATCTACAGACAACTCATACAATTTAATAAAAGGAAGATAAATGATCCAGTAAAAAAATGGGCAATTGACCTAAATAGAATATTTTCAGAGGAAGACAGAAGGAAGGCCAAGAGACACATGAAAACATGCTCAAAGTCACTTAATTATCTGAGAGATGCAAATCAAAACGACAATGCGATACCATCTCACACCTGTCAGAATGGCTAATATCAGCAAATTAACAAAGGACAAGTGTTGGCGAGGATGCGGAGAAAAAGGAACCCTCGTGTGCTGCTGGTGGGAATGCAGACTGGTGCAGCCACTGTGGAGACCAGTATGGAGTTTCCTCAAAAAACTAAAAATGGAACTCCCATTCGACCCAGTAATCCCACTCCTAGGAATATATCCCAAGAAACTAGAAACAGCAATCACAAAGGATATATGCACCCCGATGTTCATAGCAGCACAATTTACAATGCTAAGATTTGCAAACAGCCTAGGTGCTCGTCAGCAGATGAGTGGATTAGAAAACTATGGTACATCTAGAGAATGGAATTCTATGCTGCCATAAGAAGGAATTCTTACTATTTGCAGCAACCTGGATGGAACTGGAGAGCATTATGTTAAGTGAAATAAACCAGTCAATGAAAGAAAAATACCACTTGATCTCACTCATTTATGGATAATAAAGAACATGATAAACTGATGAACAAAAAGATAGATACAGAGGCAGTAAAGCATCAAACAGACTGTCAAATTACAGCGGGAAGGTTAGGGAGAGGAGGGGTAGATAAGAGATCAACCAAAGGACTTGTATGCATGGAGATAAGCACAACCAATGGGTGCAAGACATTGGGGGGTGAGAGTATGTATGGGAAGGAAGGGGAGGAGCAATGGGAAGATATGTACACATGTAATACATTAATGAAAAAATTGAAAAAATATAATGCATGTGCCCTAACCGGTTTGGCTCATGGATAGAGCATCAGCCTGAGGACCCAAGGGTCCCAGGTTCGATTCTTGTCAAGGGCATGTACCTTGGTTTCAGGCACATCCTCAGTAGGGGGTGTACAGGAGGCAGCTGATTGATGTTCCTAACTCTCTCTCCCTCTTTCTTCCTCTCTGTAAAAAAAAAAAAAAATCAATAAAATATATATTTTTAAAAATACAGTGCAGGAGATGGGGGGAAAATGCACTAGAAGAAATTTAACAGCAGATTAAACACTTCAGACAGAAAGTTTAGTAAACTTAAAGGCGTGGCAAATAGAAATTATTCAAAATAAAACACAGAGAGCGGAAAACAAACAGAGTATCATTGAGCAAGTGGCCAAACGCAGTGTAAGTTGAGTCTGGGGATTGGCATAGGGGAGAGAACAGAAAAACTATCTGAAGGAATAATGACCAAAATTTGCCCAAATTTGATAAAAACTATAAATCTTCAGATCCAGGAATCTCAATGAACTTCCAGCAGTGGGTGGAGGGGAACCAGGAAGAAAACTACAGCAGGCCCTATTCTAATCCAATTGCTGAAAACCCACAAAAGCAGCTTAAAAAGACAAAAATGGCCCTAACAGGTTTGGCTCAGTGGCTAGAGCGTTGGCCTGTGGACTGAACGGTCCTGGGTTCGATTCTGATCAAGGGCATGTACCTTGGGTGTGGGCACATCCCCAGATAGGGGGGCATGCAGGAGGCAGCTGATTGATGTTTCTCTGTCATTGATGTTTTTAACTCTCTATCCCTCTCCCTTCCACTCTGTAAAAAATCAATAAAATATATTTATTTTTAAAAAGACAAAAATGTACAAAGAAACAAACATAAGAATGACAGCAGGCTTCTTGTTGGAAACAATCCAGGCCAAAAAAAAAAAAAAAATGGAGCAACATCTTTATTGAAAGAAACAAGAGTCCATCTAAAGTTTCATGCCAAGTGAAAATAATTTTTGAACACAGAGGTAAAATAAAAATTTTGAGATCTTTAAAATTGGAGGAGCTTGACCCTGGCTAAATAGTTCTGTTGGTGAGAGCATTGTCCTGATATGCCAAGGCTGCAGGTGCAATCCCCGGTCAGGGCACATACAAGAATCAACCAATGAATGCATAAATAAGTGGGGACAGCAAGTCAATGTTCCTATTTTTTTTTCTTTCTTTCTTTCTCTCTCGAATAAATAAAAAATAATTGGAGGAAATCATCAGCAAACCCACTCAAAATGTTAAAAGGAGTCCTTCCAGCAGAATCCTGCCTATCTAATAAAAGAGTGGTACGCAAATTAACCATCACTCCGCTACACCCACCAGCCATGCCCACAGGCCAATTAGAAGCAAGTATGCAAATTAACCCGATCAAGATGGCTGCGGCCACGGAGAGAGCAGGAGGGAGGCTTGGGGCCACCTTCAGGGCAAACCAGCTGGCCCCCACCCATGCACCACGCCTCTATCCTATCTAATAAAAGAGTAATATGCATATTGACCGTCACTCAAATACACAAGATGGCTTCCCTCATGTGGTCAAAGATCCTGCTTTCATGTGGACACAAGATGGCCACCACAAGATGGCCAGCAGGGGAGGGCAGTTGGGAGGGACCAGGCCTGCAAGGGAGGGCAGTTGTGGGCAATCAGGCCAGCAGGGAGGGCAGTTAGGGTGAGGTCTGCAGGGGAGGGCAGTTAGGGGTGACCAGGCCTGCAGGGAGGGAAAGTTAGGGGCAAACAGGCTGGCAGGGGAGCAGGTAGGCATCAATCAGGATGGCAGGGGAGTGGTTAGGGGGTGATCAGGCTGGCAGGCATAAGCGATTAGGGGCAATCAGGAAGGCAGGCAGGTGAGCAGTTGGGAGCCAGCAGTCCTGGATTGTGAGAGGGATGTCCGACTGTCCATTTAGGCCTGATCCCACTGGGCCTGCAAGGGAGGGCAGTTGGGAGTGATCAAGCCTGCTGGGGAGGGCAGTTAGGGTGCCCCACCGGGATCAGGCCTAAATGGGCAATCGGACATCCCTTGAGGGGTCCTAGATTGGAGATGGTGCAGGCTGGGCTGAGGGACACCCCCCACCCCATGCACGAATTTTGTGCACCAGGCCTATAGTATATATAAAACAACCTAATATGCAAAGTGTCCCCTCGGGAGTTTGACCAGGAGACCAGGAGTTCAATTGCTCCGTGTGACGTGCGCTAACGAAGGAAGGCCCCAGCTGGCAGCCAGAAGGCCCCTAATAGGCCCTGATCATTAGCCAGGCCGAGGATCCTTACCCATGAATGAATTTCATGCATCAGACCTCTAGTAACATTGTAACAGGAGGACTCTGGATCTACACAAGGAGTAAAGAGCAGCAGAAATGGCTACTGTGCAGGTAAATACAGGGTGAAGGAAAGTAGATTTACAGTTGTTTGTATGGAAAAACAATACAAAAATCAATAAATAATAACACAAGAATAAATGCTGTGTTTCTTGTCCTAGTACAGTTTCATTTTCCTCATTGTAACATCTGTGTTTCAAGCACTTACAACTGTAAACCTGTTTTTCTGTCCAATCTGTATAAAAGGCCTCTTTTTCTTGATGTTAAAAATCTATTTACAAGACACTTCACTGTTTAAAGAAAAAAACAATGGCAATGTATTGTGGAGCTTATACACGTGTAGAATTAAAGTGCACGACAAAAATAACCTGAGGTCTAGAACGGAGGGAATGGAAGGATGTTGGAGGAAGGTTCTTATGTGATTCATGAAGAGATATAATGGTATTTGAAGGGAGAGTCTAAGATGTATACTGTAAACACTACGCAACAACACATACACAACCAAGGAGGTATCACTGATAAACCAAAAAAAGGATATCGAAGTAAAATAGTAAATATTACTCAATTAATAAAAAAAGACGGCAGGAAAAGAGGAAGAAGGGAACCAAGAACAGATGGGTCACACAGAAAATAAGTATCAAGGTAACAGATTTATTTACTTAATTTAACTTCATCCGAGGATATTTTTCCATGGACTTTTAGAGAGAGTGGAAGGGAGGGGGAAAGACAGAGAGGAACATCGAGGAGAGAGAAACACATCTATTGGTTGCCTCCCACACGAGCCCCGACCAGAACCCGGGGGGGTAGAGTGGGGCCTGCAACCCAGGAATATGCCCTTGACCAGAACTGAACCCAGGACCCAGGCCAACACTCTCTCCACTGAGCCAAAGCAGCTAGGGCTAAGGTAATAGATTTAATCCAACCATAATAATAATCTACTAACACAGTGGTACCTCGAGATACGAGTTTAATTCATTCCGTAACCTCGAGGCGTGGGAAACTATGAGACGCTCGAGTCGCGGTAAACGGGTGCATCCTGTGCAGCCGGCCGATCCGCGCGATGACTCCTATCTCAAATGTTGCTCGTATTTCAAAGCAAAAATCGCTCGCTCGATGGCTCGTCTCTCAAAAATCTCATATGTTAGGGCACTCGTATCTCGAGGTACCACTGTACAAATTGTCTAAACTCACCAATTTAAAAAAAGGGGGGGGGGGTTGTCAGATAGGATGGAAGAGCCAGACCCGATGATACCGTGTCTACAAGAAGTCCTACCATTTGCGTTAAGGCACAAATAGATTAACAGATGTAGAAAAATATATCTTACTTTTTTAATGTGTTTTTTTTTATTGATTTTTAGAGAGAGAGAGGAAGGGAGAGGAAGAGGAAAATAGAGTAACATCTATGAGAGAGAAACGTTGATTAGCTGCCTCCTGCACGGCCCCTAGTGAGGATTGAGCCAGCAACCTGGGCATGCGCCCTGACCAGGGATCAAACCAGCATAGGACAACACTGGATCCACTGAGTCACACTGGCCAGGGCGAGATCTGCTGTATTCACGCTAACCAAGAGAGAGCTGGAGGCGGCTATCGAACAAAGCCGATGAAGAGAAAATATTACCGGGAATGAAGCAGGTCATCTTACCGGGAGAAGGAGTTCATTAGACACCTCAAAAGTTTATAACAACCTCCACTGTGTATACACTTAATAACGGAGCTTCAGAGCGCACGATGAAAATCGGGGGGCCCCCCGCCCCCAACGGGAATAAGCAGCTCCAGCGTTATAATTGGAGATGTCAACACCACGCTCTTAATTACCCATAGGAGCCGCCCAGGGACTCAGCGAGGAGAGGGAAAAGCTGAGTGACACCACAAATGACCTTGACATTTATAGGGCACGCTGTTCAGAAGCAGAAGACACGTTCTTATTAAGTTCACACACAAACGTTTTACCTGGGTAACATCAACAAATCTCCATAACATGGCAGAGACTGACATCCTACAACATACGCTCCGCTATCACAACAGAATTGAATTAGGAGTCGATAACAGAAAGAGGCCGAGAAAATCACCAGCCATCTGGACATTAAACAGCACAATCCCAAATAAACCGTGGATCAAGGAAGAAATCACCACGGACGGGAGAACGTGTTTTAAGCGGAATATTGTGAAAACACAGCACGTGAAAATGTGTGCGACGGAGCTGCAGCAAGGGCTAGAGGGGCAGTTGTGACTCTAAGTGCTCATGTTATCAAAGAAGAAAAGGTCTGCAATTCATGACCTCGGCTTTGACCTAAGAAACTAGAGAGAGGAAAAAAAACTGTTGTATGGCCGAGACCGGTGTGGCTCAGTGGATAGAGCATTGGCCTGCGGACTGAAAGGTCCCAGGTTCGGTTCCGGTCGGGGGCATGTACCTTGCTTGTGGGCACATCTCCACTGTGGGGCGTGCAGGAGGCCGCTGATCGATGTCTCTCTCTCATCGATGTTTCTGACTTTCTATCTCTCTCCCTTCTTCTCTGTGAAAAATCAATAAAATATATTAAAAAAAAACTGTTGTAGGAGGAATCCAAGATGGTGGCATAGGTGAACACCTACACTGCGGCCTCGCACAACAATTTCAAAACTACAACTAAAAGACAGAACGGACACCATCCAGAACCACAGGAAAGCTGGCGGAGTGGAAGTTCTACAGCTAGAGGGAAAGAGAGGGGCTCACGGAGACCCAGAGGAGCTGCAAAAAGCTGAGGTACGGAGACGATCGCAAGAAGAGAGTGGGTGCTGGCGTACCTGGCTGGCTTTCTCTGGCGGGAGGGAGACGGAGACTCCCAACTGCACTGAGCCCCTTATCCTACGGCACTGAACCCCAGGTCCAGCCGAAACTCATATGAGGGGAGTTTGGATTGTGAAAAGGAAGAAGTGCATGGAAATTTGGGGGAGCCGAGAAAGGGCAGAAGTCTGGTGGCGTGCACAGCACCATGCACAGAAGACTGACTGCTGATTGTGCTGCTGGCTTTCACGAGTGGGTGGGAGACAGACCCTCCCAACTGCGCCACTTCTGACTCCACTAAACCCCAGTTTCAGGCGAGATCATGGGGACCCAGACTCATATGGTCCCGGAGCACAGGGGAGCCGGAAAGGCAGCTGTCTACAGGCACTGCGAGCGCGCACAGGGACCACTCTTGCGATTACCCAGAGACACGTGAGACCCAGGGGCCATGTAGGGTGGGACCGACTGGAAGGCAAGGTGGTCACTAAGCCCTGAGACTCCGCCTCTCCCAAGCTCAACAGAGAGGCTTCTTCGGTTTTTCAACTCTGGTATCATAAGGCTGAATCCAACACAGAAGTCTGCCCGGCATAGTGAAAATGCCGAGAAAAAGGAAGGGATCACAAACAAAAGAAAAGGAGGACAACAAACGACTGGATATAGAGTTCAAAACCACGCTTATAAGGTTTTTCAAGAATTTCCTAGAAAAGTTGGATAAAGTTATCAAGTCCCAAGAGGAGATGAAAAGGGACCAACTAGAGATGAAAAAGAACCAACTAGAAATTAAACATACACTGACTGAAATAAAAAAATATTATTCAGAGTCCTAACAGCAGGCTAGGGAAAGGCAGGAATCAAGTCAAAAATTTGAAATATAAAGAAGCAGAAAACACTCAACTGGAAAAGCAAGAAGAAAAAAGAATCCAAAAATGTGAAGATAATGTAAGGAGCCTCTGGGACAGCTTCAAGCGTACCAACATCAGAATTGTGGGGGTGCCAGAAGAAGAGAGAGAGCAAGATACTGAAAACCTATTTGAAGAAATAATGACTGAAAATTTCCCACATCTGGTGAAAAAAATAGACTTACAAGTCCAGGAAGCACACAGAATCCCAAATAAAAGGAATCCAAAGAGGACTATACCAAGACACATCATAATTAAAATGCCAAGAGCAAAAGACAAAGAGAGAATATTAAAAGCAGCAAGAGAAAAACAGTTAATTACCTATAAGGGAGCACCCATACATTGTCAGCTAATTTCTCAACAGAAACTATGCAAGCCAGACGGGAGTGGCAAGAAATATTAAACATGATGAATAGCAAGAACCTACAACCAAGATTACTCTACCCGCCGAAACCAGTTTGGCTCAGTGGATAGAGTCTCAGTCTCTGGACTGAAAGGTCCCAGGTTTGATTCCGGTCAAGGGCATGTACCTTGGTTCCAGGCATATCCCCAGTGTGGGGCGTGCAAGAGGCAGCTGATCGATGTCTCTCTCTCGTCGATGTTTCTACCTCCCTACCTCTCTCCCTTCCTCGCTGTAAAAAAATCAATAAAATATATTTAAAAAAAAAGATTACTCTACCCAGCAAAGCTATCATTCAGAAATTAAATGGCAGATAAAGAGCTTCACAGATAAGAAAAAGCTAAAGGAGTTCATCAACTCCTTTATATGAAATGCTGAAAGGTACTCTTTTAGAAGAGGAAGAGGAAAAAGGTAAAAGATAAAAAATTATGAACAACAACATATCTATCAAGAAGTGAATCTAAAAATTAAGTGAATTAAAAATCTGATGAACAGAATAAACTGGTGAATATAATAGAATCAGGAGCACAGAAAGGAAGTGGATTGATAATTCTCAGGGGAAAGGGGTGAAGGGGGTGCAGGGAGAGACTGAACAAAAATCATACACCTATGGATGAGGTCAACGGGAGGGAGGTAAGGGTAGAGGGAGGGGTGGGAGCCGGATGGAGGGGAGCTATGGAGGGGAAAAAAGAGAAACAAATGTAATAATCTGAATAATAAAGATTTAATTAAAAAAAAGAAACTAGAGAGAAAAAACAAAAGTAAGCAGAAGGAAGAAAAAGGTAAAAAGCAGAAATAAATGAAATAGCAAACATTAAAACAATAGAATTACCAAAACTGGTTCAGCTCACTGGATAGAGCGTCGGCCTGCGAACTGAGAGGTCCCAGGTTCGATTCCGGTTCAGGGCATGTACTTGGTTGCGGGCACCTCCCCAATGGGGAGCATGTGGGAGGCAGCTGATCGATGTCTCTCTCTCATCGATGTTTCTGACTCTCTGTCCCACTCCCTTCCTCTCTGTAAAAAATCAATAAAATATATTTAAAAAAAACAATAGAAGAATCAATGAAAGCAAAAGCTGTTTTTTAAGTCAATAAAATGGGTAAACCTCTCTTGGATTGATCAGGAAAAAAGAGAGAGAACATCGGGTGCCAATATCAGGGATGAGAGAGGGGCATCACTATCGATACTACATAAGGATAAAAAGGAAAAGAAATGAACATTTTGAATAACTTTTTGCCAACAAATTTGATAAATGAAGGGCATTGGACAAATTCTTTAAACATACACTCTACTAAAACTCTCTCACGAAAAAATAGATATCTGGAAAGGCTCATGTCTATTAAGTAAACAATATTGGCAGTTAAAAACCTCCATCCATAGAGGCCAATATGGTGCTGTTGGCAAACACCTGTACTCACAGCCTCCCACAACCACATCAAAATGACAACTAAAATAAAGAACAACCATCATGCAGAACCCCCAGAAAGCTGGCTGAAGGGAAGCCTTAAAACTAGAAGGTAAAGAAGAAAGGGCACTGAGACTGGTAGGAGGCAGGGAGGCACGGCACAGGCTGGTCCAGCATCCCCGGATGCCACTTTTTTATTTTTTTAAATATATTTTATTTATTTTTCACAAAGAAGAAGGCAGAGGGACAGAGAGTCAAAAACATCGATGAGAGACAGACATCGATCAGCCGACTCCTGCACACACCCCCACTGGGGATGTGCCCTTGACCGGAATCGAACCCGGGACCACTCAGGCCGCAGGCCGATGTTCTATCCACCGAACCAAACCGGCTTTAGCTATATGCCACTTTTTTAATTGGGAGGGAGACTGTCTCTGCTAAGGCAGCCTGAAGGAGTAAGGGGTCCCAGTCCCACACCAGACCCCCAGCCCAGGGTCTGAGAGCTGGGAAAGAAATCCCTACGTGCAGTACGAACTACAGGCTGTAAAAGCCAGTGCGGATTGAGGCTGTGACATAGAGGCTGCTGGAGACCCAATTATTGCTCTTAAAAGGCCGGCACACAAACTGAACTTACCAGGTCCACTTCCTCTGAGCTCCAGTGCCAGGGCAAGGCTCTGGGGCCACAGACACAGAGGAGGATGAATCAGATGGTTTGGCATCGAGGCACAAACTCAGTGGTGGTTCCTTCCAGATGGAGATGCTTTAGGGGTCATTGTTCTTATGATGGAACCTTCCCAGTGGCAGGGCTGACTGGCAGCCATGTCTATTTGCTCCATCTTGGTGAAACCTGAGACCCAGACTCATTCAATTTGCAGCCCCACCCAACCTATGAGTGGCAGATTTTGCATATGAATGGCCTGTCCTTGCTCAGGCTAAAATCTGTCAAACAAGCTGCAGCTGGGTCTGAGAGTCCCAAACCTATCAATAAAAGGCCCAAGACCCGACACCAGCACCCAGCCTGCCTTGCTTCACAGCTGGGCCTCGTCTTGGCACTTTCAAATCCCATACAAAGAGGAGGAATCAGCAGATCTCCCTGTAACTGCTGCTGGGTGGCCCCAGGCAATGGCTGACTTTACTCCTCCACAGAGACCCAAAAGCCAGGGTACCCAGTGGTCAGTGTGAGACCATACTAGATTACATCTCTTCACACCCGTAAGTGACACACTCAAGGGTCAGACTCAGGGAGCACCAAAGCCCCACTGAAGCAATCCTGCTCCATAAGAGTGTCTCCTGCACAGCAGCTCTCCCACTGTAGTCACAGCTGGTCCTCACAGCCAGTTGGCCTGGAGGGCAATTCCTCCCAATGACATCAACAGCAATCAAGTCTCAACTACAACAAGACTGTGCACCTAGAGTATCCACCTCAGGTGATTGGAGAGGCTGAGCCACAGGTCCCTATAGGACACCTACTATACAAGGCCACTCTATCAACTCGACATGAGACATAGCAGCTCTAACCCAATACATAGAAATAAACACAGAGAAGCAGCCAAAATGCAGAGACAGAGAAACATGTCACAAATTAGAGTTCAAAACCATGGTTATAAGGTTACTCAATAATCTTCTAGAAACCTCCAAGGGACTTTGTGAGACTTCGAAGGATCTTAGTGAGAACGCCAAAAAATAAAAGGAAAAGGAGGAGTCAGAAATTAAGCATACACGGACTGAAATAAAGAATAAACTGAAACCGGTTTGGCTCAGTGATTAGAGCGTCGGTCTGCAGACTAAAAGGTCTCAGGTTCAATTCCAGGCAGCTGATTGATGTCTCTCTCTCTCATCAATGTTTCTAACTCTCTATCCCTCTCCCTTTGTCTCTGTAAAAAAATTAATAAAATATATATTTTTTAAAACAATAATATATAGCAACTCTACAGTAGATTAGAGGATCCCAAGAATCACATCAATGACTTGACATATGAGGAAGCAATAAACACCCAACCAGGAGAACAAAAATATGAAGATAGTGTAAGGAGCCTCTGTGACAACTTTAAGTATACCTACATTCACATTATAAGTGTGCCAGAAGAAGAGAGAGAACAAGATACTGAAAACCTATTTGAAGAAATAAGGATAGAAAACTTCCCCCATCTGGTGAAACAAATAGACTTACAAGTCCATGAAGCACACAGAATCCCAAATAAAAGAAATTCAAGGAGGACCACACCAAGACACATTATAATTAAAATACCAAGAACAAAAGACAAAGAGAGAATATTAAAAGCAGCATGAAAAAAAAAGTTCATTACCTATAAGGGAGCACCCATACGATTGTCAGCTGAATTCTCAACAGAAACTATGCAGGCCAGATGGGAGTGGCAAGACATATTCAACATGATGAATAGCAAGAACCTACAACCAAGATTACTCTACTCAGCAAAGCTATCATTCAGAATTGAAGGGCATATAAAGAGATTTACAGATAAGAAAAAGTTAAAGGAGTTCATCAACTCCAAACCAGTATTATATGAAATACTGAAAGGTACTCTTTTAGAAGAGGAAGAGGAAAAAGGTAAGAGATAAACAATTATGAACAACAAATACATATCTATGAACAAGTGAATCTAAAAATTAAGTGAATTAAAAATTTGATTAACAGAATAAACTGGTGAATAAAATAGAATAAAATAGAGAGAATCCAAGCTGGCGGCATAGGTAAACACCTACACTGCTGCCTCGCACAACAGTTTCAAAACTACAACTAATAGACAGAACGGACACCATCCAGAACCACAGGAAAGCTGGCTGAGTGGAAATTCTACAACTAGAAGGAAAGAGTGGGGCTCACAGAGACCCAGAGGAGCTGCAAACAGCTGAGGTACACAGACGCGCGTGTGGAGAGAGCGGGTGCCGGAGTACCTGGCTGGTTTTCTCTGGCGGGAGGGAGACGGAGACTCCCAACGGCATTGAACCCCTTATCCTACGGCACTAAACCCCAGATCCAGCTGAAACTCATACAGTGGGAGTTTGGACTGTGAAAAGGGAGAAGTGCACGGAAATTTAGGGGAGTCGAAAAAGATGAGAAGTCTGGTGGCGCTCACGGTACTGTGCACAGAGGACTGACAGCTGATTGTGCCACTGGCTTTCACAAGTGGGCGGGAGACAGACCCTCCCAACTGTGTCACTTCTAACTCTACTGAACCCCGGTTTTGAGTGAAACCCTGGGGACCCAGACTCATATGGTCCCGGAGCACAGGGGAGCTGGAGCAGCAGTCCAGAGGCACTGAGAGAGAGCATGCGCACACAGGAACCGCTCCAGCGATTACCCAGTCACGTGAGACTCAGGGGCCGTGGAGGGCGGGGCCGACTGGAAGGCAAGGCGGTCCCTTAAGCCCTGAGACTCCACCCTCCCAAGCTCAACAGAGAGGCTTTTGCGGTTTTGCAAGTTTGGTATCATAAGGCTGAATCCAGCACAGAAGTTCTCCCGGCATAGTGAAAATGCCGAGACAAGGGAAGGGATCACAAACAAAAGAAATGGAGCAAAACAAATGACTGGATATAGAGTTCAAAACCACGCTTATAAGGTTTTTCAAGAATATCCTAGAAAAGTTGGATAAAGTTGGCGAGACCCAAGAGGAGATGAAAAAGAACCTACTAGAAATGGCAAAGGACCAACTAGAAATTAAACATACACTGACTGAAATAAAAAATATTATACAGAGATCTAACAACAGACTAGGGGAAGGCAAGAATCAAGTCAAAAATTTGAAATATAAAGAAGCAGAAAACATTCAACTGGAAAAGCAAGAAGAGAAAAGAATCCAAAAATGTGAAGATAATGTAAGGAGCCTCTGGGACAGCTTCAAGCGTACCAGCATCAGAATTGTGGGGGTGCCAGAAGAGAGAGAGCAAGATACTGAAAACCTATTTAAAGAAATAATGACTGAAAACTTCCCACATCTGGTAAAAGAAATAGACTTACAAGTCCAGGAAGCACACAGAACCCCATATAAAAGGAATCCAAAAAAGACTACACCAAGACACATCATAATTAAAATACCAAGAGCAAAAGACAAAGAGAGAATATTAAAAGCAGCAAGAGAAAAACAGTTCATTACCTACAAGGGAGCACCCATACGATTGTTAGCTGATTTCTCAACAGAAACGATGCAGGCCAGATGGAAGTGGCAAGAAATATTCAACGAGATGAATAGCAAGAACCTACAACCAAGAATACTCTATCCAGCAAAGCTATCATTCAGAATTGAAGGGCAGATAAAGAGCTTCACAGATAAGAAAAAGCTAAACAAGTATTATATGAAATGCTGAAAGGTACTCTTTTAGAAGAGAAAGAAGAAAAAGGTAAAAGATAAAAAACTATGAACAACAAATACATATCTATCAACAAGTGAATCTAAATTAACAGAATTAAAAATTTGATCAACAAAATAAACTAGTAAATATAATAGAATCAGGAGCACAGAAAGGGAGTGGACTGATAATTCTCAGGGGGAAGGGGGTGAGGGGTGTACAGGGAGAGACTGGACAAAAATCATACACCTATGGATGAGGTCAACGGGAGGGAGGTAAGGGTAGAGGGAGGGGTAGGAGCTGGGTGGGGGAGAGCTATGGAGGGGGAAAAAGAGAAACAAATGTAATAATCTGAATAATAAAGATTTAATTTAAAAAATAGAATAAAATAGAATCAGAGGCATGGAAATGGAACAGACTGATGATTCTCAGAGGGACGGAGTGGGGACAGGAAGAGATTAAACCATGATCTGTATGTATATATCCATTACCTATGGACACAGACAATAGGGTGGTAAAGGCCTGGGGCAGGGAGGGACCCGGTAGGTGGGGGACTACAGCGGTGGGAGTTGGGGGCGAGAAAGGGACATCCGTTACAATCTCAAAAATAAAGATTTTAAAAAATAAAAATACAATTTTTTAAAAGAAGGGAGCTAATAAATAAATAAAAATAACCCCCTTCCAAAAGAAGTAAATAAATAAAATCAAAAGCTCCTTCCACAAAGAAAATTCCAGACCCAGATGGCTTTTCTGACCGGTAATAGAAAACACTCCAGGAAGGAAGAAATCTTATCCACCCTAAAGAAATTCTTTCAAAAAATAGAAGCGGGAAGAAGCGACCGAGTCATCTCAGGAGGCCCGTGTTCGCTCCGTAGACAACAGCATCACAGAATGAGGAATTCATAGAGCGATACTCCTCGTGAACACAGACACAAAAGTCCTTAACAAAGTACGTGCAACTCGAAGCGAACGCAACGTAAAAAGAACCCAACACAATGTAAAAAGAATGACATGGTGTCAAAATGGGGTTTATCCTCGCGATGTGAGATAGGTTCAACATTTGAAAATCAATCAGTGTGATTCAGCGTGCTCACAGACTAAAAGGGGGAAAAAAAACATATAATTATCTTCACAGAGGTAAAAAAATTTTGACAAAATCCAATGCTAATGCTAATAAGAGACTCTGTACACTAGGAACAGAAAGGAAGTTTCTCAACTTGATAAAGGGCGTCTAGGAAAACACGTCACCGCTTCAGAGCAACTTACGGTTGGTAGTGAAGGGTTCACGGCTCTCCTCCGGAGAAGAAAACGGGGTCCACATGTCCAGACTCCCCACTTCTATTCCGCCCTGCCATAGAGGTCGTCGATGGTGCAACAAGGCAAGAGAACAAGACAAAAGGAAAGTCACACCCATTGAAAGCAACAAGTAAAACTGTCCTTGTACGCAGATGCCATGCTCATCTCATGTGGAAACATGCGATGCTTTTGCCAACACGCTATTAGGACTGACATGGGATGAGCAAGATTGCCAGGTTTCAAGCCCATCGAGTTTCTACATACTAGCAACAAACCACGGGTTAGGAAAGTTTCTTAGTGTAATAAGCACAGACTATAACATTAAAAAATGGGTAAAGTGAGCTTTATTAAAATGAACACTTCTTAAGTAATAAAAGGCTAATATGCAAATTGACCAAACAGAGGAATAACTGATCGCTATGGCGCACACTGACCACCAGGGGACAGATGCTCAAAGCAGGCAGGAGCCAGGTCACGGCTGGCAAGTAGAGAGGCGTCAGCAGGAGCCGCTCCCACCTCCGTGACAGCGCTGAGGATGTCCGGTGTGCGGGCCTACGCCCTCAGTCAGACACCCAAGGGTTCTTGGACTGCGAGAGGGAGCAGGCTGGGCTGAGGGATTCCCCTTCCCCCATCTCCTCTCCCTTCCCCCCCACCCCCTTCCTCAAGTGCATAAATCATGCACCAGGCCTCTAGTTTGTCTTAAAAAAAAAAAAAAACCTTTAAGAAAGGCAAAAGACCAGCAAAGACAAGGAAAGACTACCTATAAAACAGGTGCCTGACCAAGAACTTGTGTAGAGAACAGTGACAGCTGAATCATACACATCACAAGCAATCCCACTGAAAAACAGGGCAAAGATTGAGCAGACACTTCACGAAGGTAGATTCTTGACACTGTCAGTCGTGGATGACGGAAACCCATCATTGTCTCACTAATAGAAAGTGCGGACAAGGAACTCGCAAGGCTGGTCAACCTTGACGCTCTGAAAGGTCAGAGCCAGCCCCCCCACCCCTCCATCTAATTGGGACAGTGGTAGCTGAAGCAACTCCCCCCCAAAAAAATAAATCATCATGTCAATCCTTACCGATAAGATAGTCTGCCTATGACTGGAATGGCCTGCCTCAGGGCAAAGGGTGTCTCCCAAACCTGACTAAAAGGGATGGCAAGGCCAAAGGAAGGCAGTAGTCTTCCCACTAGAGGAAGGCTCCTGTCTGGCCCCCCCAAGATCCCCAAATGAATGCTTTCCTGGTCTCTCTTTTCGTTTGCGTGCGGCCTCCTCCAGAACCCGAGCCCTGAACCACGCGGGTCGTGAAAGGGGCTCCCACATCGAAAATGCGGATCAAAGCTGTGATGAACTCTGCCTGCACCCCTATTAGGCGTGGCGAACATGAACACGATCGGCCGTACCAGCTGTTGGCCGGGATGTGGAGCTGCGGGAGCGCATACTCCACTAAAGGGAGTGGGAAACAGCGCTGCCTCTTGGAAAACGGCTGGACGACTTAACAAGCTCCAGACACACCTACCGTACGATCAAGCCATTTCCCTCCCAGAGAAACTCAAGCAACGTGTCTACGCAGGCACCGCGATGCACATCTTCACGGCCGCTTTGCTTACAGATCCAAACAGTGGAAAATCGCAAAAGGCCATTCATGGGTGAATGGGTAAATGAACGAAGGATATTCAAACAGTGGAAGAGAACTCAACAATAAAGTAATGAGCTATTATGCACCCAGCACGGGTGAACCGCAACATCCTTCTGCTCGGTGGAAGAAGCCAGAAACACCCCGCCCACACAAGAGGAGAGCCGGTGCATCCCGCTGTATGGTTCCACTTATGTAAAACGCCAGGAAGTGCAAGCTCTGCTGAGCGGTGGAGAGCAGACCGGCGGTTGCCTGGGGACGGACGGGCGCGTCGCGAGGGACGGCTCGCCAAGAGGCATAAGGGAACCCCTGCAGTGGAGAGAAAGATCCGCTACGTTGATGGTGGTGATGGTTTCACAAGGGTACATTTATAGGTTGAAACTTAATCAAAATTGTGCACTCTAAATATGACAGTCCGGCCGAGACCGGTGTAGCTCAGTGGATACAGCGTCGGCCTGCGGACTGAAGGGTCCCAGGTTCGATTCCGGTCGGGGGCATGGACCTTGCTTGCGGGCACATCTCCACTGTGGGGCGTGCAGGAGGCGGCGGATCGATGTCTCTCTCTCATCGATGTTTCTGACTTTCTATCTCTCTTCCTCTCTGTAAAAAGTCAATTAAAAAATATATATATGTATATATATTTAAATATGATAGCCCAGCCCTGGCCAGAGTGGCTCCGTTGGTTGGAGCATTGTCCTGAACACTGAAGGGTGGAGGGTTTGATTCCCAGTCAGGGCACATACCCAGGTTGCAGGTTTGGTACCTATGAGAGGCAGCTGATCTGTTTTTCTCTCACATTGAAGACTCTCTCTCTCTCTCTCATCAGTAAACATATCCTTGGGTGAGAGGGGAAAGAAATATGACAGTCTATTATAAGTCAATGATGCCTTACAATAAACAAATCCCTTTCAACTCCATACAGTTCCCTGGCCTAAGCCACCTAACCAGGCCTGGCCGCAAGGGTGGCTGGGAAATGTAGTCCTTCAGCTGGCCCACAAGAGCAATCTCAAAGCCCCTGGGGACTGAGTACAGGGCCATAGGGGGGGGCGGAGGTCACCCGAATCTAGGAGGCTCTGTCCAGAGCCCGCACTCTCTCTGCCCTCTGCGTGTTTGGCCAGGGAGAGGCAGGCAATGAGGGGATGCACAAGCGGAAGACTGTGCAGATGCCCAAGAGCCGTGGTCGGCAAACTGCGGCTCATGAGCCACACGCGGCTCTTTGGCCCCTGGAGTGTGGCTCTCCCACAAAAGACCACGGCCCGGGCGAGTCTGTGCTGAAGAAGTGGCGTGAGAAGAAGCTGAAGTTTAAAAAATGTGGCTCTCCAAAGAAATGTCCATCGTTGTGCTGTGGATATTTGGCTCTCCGGACGAAGGAGTGTGCCGACCACCGCCCTAGAGGGAAGGGAAGGGGTCTGGGCTGGGAATGGTGGGTGTGGGGGGCACCCAGCCCCGGGCACCCTCTCCTGGCTCAGCACGGCCTGAGCAGCCTCCATCACCCTGCACCCTCGGAGCAGCTGCCAGAGGAGGATTTGGCACTCGGCCTCGGGGCAGCCTGGCTTGAAGCTGCCCTTGACCTCAGGCTCCGCCTCTCGTTCTGTGCTCCCCTCCAAGACCTCCTTTTTTTTTTTTTTAATATATTTTATTGATTTTTTTACAGAGAGGAAGGGAGAGAGATAGAAAGTCAGAAACACGGATGAGATCGAGACATCGATCCGCCGCCTCCTGCACGCCCCACAGCGGAGATGTGCCCGCCAGCAAGGTCCATGCCCCCGACCTGAATCGAACCTGGGACCTTTCAGTCCGCAAGCCGACGCTCTATCCACGGAGCCACACCGGTCTCGGCCTCCGAGACCTCTTAAAGGGCCCGGCGCCCAGGCTCCTGCATATCCTCCTCCCAACCTGCCCGGAGTCCTGCCCGCGTGCGTCTGGCTGGGGCGCCAAGGCTCTCCAGGCACCTGCCGCCGGCTCCCTCCACCGCACACGGGAGTTCAGTCCTCCTGTGTTTCCATGGGCACTCTTCATTCATTCATTCATTCATTCATTCACCAGTCCATGTCTGCCCCTTACTCGAGCTGCTTCAGCTGTGGGTATCAGGCTCTTGGCGTTTGGGGGAAACACCCGGAACCAAGGCCAGCCCTGCCTGCGGGGCGCACTGTGTGACCGAGATGGAGATGCCTGGGCCATGACACCCACCCAGGTCAGGGCAAAGCTTTGGGAAGCAGCGAGAAACAGAGGAGCTGGGCATCAGGGAGGACCTCCTGGAGGAGACGGCACCTACCGTCTAGACTAGAGGGCCCTTGGGAATGCACAAGCTCTGTCCCCAGGGACTCCAGGCAGAGGAACGGCATGCACAAATGTCCTTTGGGGGTCCTTCCATGGGGCCGTCTCCCTGGAGTGAGATAGGCAGGAAGCAGCCCCTCGCTTTGCCTCCCAGCGAGTGCTGGGCCAGTTGACCAGGAGGTGGGGGCGTGCCTGCTGGGCGGGGTCTTAGCCCTGTTCTTTCCGAAAACCCCGGACAAGCTGCAGCTCAGGACTTCCCGGGCGACTGTCCAACCAGGGAGACTTCTTGGGAGAAAG
>JAAGEH010000195.1:424625-442445 GCA_011751065.1 Lasiurus cinereus | reverse complement strand
GCCCGTCTCCGCGCCCCGGTGCCCGGCCGGCGGGGTCCTCGGCGCCCCCACTGCGCGCGCGTCTCCGGCGGCGGGAGGAGGAGGAGGAGGAGGAGGAGGAGAGGGTGGGGCCCGGGCCGAGGCCTGGCACCCGGGCCCGCGGCTGGCTGCCTGGCTCAGGTGCCCCGGGCACAGGTAGGCCTCTGCCCGCGCTGCCCCGGGAAGGAGCAGGGCCAGGCCGAGCTGCGGGTGGGACCCAGCCGCTGGTTCCCTTTTGTACCCTCCCTCCTTCCCCTGCGCGCGACCCCGCCGGGCAGAGGTCCTTCCTAGCCATGCCCTGGGCCACAAGGAGGGGAAACTGAGGCTCAGGGAGGCGAGGGGTGCTGGCCCAGGGCGGCTCAGCCGGATGGGGGGTGGGTGCTCACCCTCCCTGAACCCCTCCACCCCCCCCCAGCTCACCTCCTGGCACTTCGGATGGGACTTTGTGGCTCGGGGTTTCTGCTTCAGGCCAGTTTTAGGGACCTTTCCTTCTGGTCTGGGCCTCACCCCCCTTCAGGGAGCAGGGTGTGGGGGGGGACATCCCGGAGGCTCCGGAGCCCGCGGGAAAGGAGCAGAGCGGGCGCCCGGAGGGAATGGGGTGACAGGGAGACGCACCTGCGACGTGGAGCCCTGGAAGGCCGAGGCTGGCCCACCTGCAGGCCAGGGGTCGAGGCCTTGGGTGTCCACTGGCCCGGCTCCGTCTTGGCCCTGCGCCTAGATCCCTGGGGGCCATGCACAAGGTCCTCTCCCTTCCCGGGGTCCCCGTCTCCCTCTCACCCACCACCGCAGAGGCCCGTTCCGCTGCCAGGGCCAGCGAGGACTGGCGGGGGGCCGGTGGGGGAAGCCCCCCATCCACGGTGGCGTGTGGCACTGCCGGCTGGGGCAAGCGGCTGCCGGAGGCGGCTGTGCCTGGCATCTGTGATGCGCAGGCCGGGGAGGCGGCAGCCCGCACCCCTTTCATCTCCCCGGCTCTCACTGTAATCAGGGTGGCACAGGGAAGCGAGCAGAGTGGCAGGCGCTTCGGCGAGGGGCGAGGGTCTGCTGGGCTGCGAGGAGGACCCTCCCTGAGCTTGTTATACTTAAATGCCCGGACTCTGTGCTCCTCTTCTCGTCAGAACCTGGGGCTGTGGGTGCCTGAGACCGAGTGCAAGAGCGGAGGGCTGCCTGGAGCCGCGGCCATGCTAGAGGGGCTCCCCAGGGGTTGGTGCAGGGAGGGGGACATGTCCAGGGCAGGACAGGGCCGGGAAGTGAGCCAGAGCAGGCTGGAAGAGGAGCCCATCTAAGTCTCAAAGACTCTTGGGCCAGGGGTCCAGCCCACCGTAGCTGCTATTTACTGAGCACCTACTATGTGCCAGGTCTAGGATAACCCTCTTCACACATCCTCTCCAGGGCACGGCTTGGAAGTAGTTCCTCTATCCCAGAGGGTCTCCACCTTCCTCAGGTCGCGACCCTTGCATACAGCTCCTCATGGGGTGGTGACCCCCAACCATGAAATGTTGCTACTGTGACGCATCGTAATGTCAATATCTGCATTTTCCGAGGGTCTTAGGCGACCCCTGTGAAAGGGCCGTGCGACTCCCAAAGGGGTCGCGACCCACAGGTTGAGAACCGCCACTCTATTCCTATCGGCCCTGAATGACGTGAAGAATGAATGAAGGAATGGAGGAACAAATGGCTGAATGAATGATGGGTGGACGCAAGGGAAAGGCCTGGGGCTGAGAGGAAGAGTGCAGGGGCCAGAAGAGGCTCCGTCCTGCTGGAGTGTGGAGGTCAAGGGCAAGGCCAAGGGGCAGGGAAAGGTGGCTCCTCCTCTCAAATCAGCGATGATCCCCTGGACCAAACCAGGAGTAACCCCGAGGCTTCTTGTGTGGGTCTAGAGTTGCCCCCGGCTCCTCCTGGCCCAGAGCTGGTGTCTAGCCTGGTGGAGGGTAGTGGATGGGAGTCTGCGCTCTTGGATTCCGGTTCTTCCTCTGCCCTGATTCCCTGTGTGACCTGGAGCAAGCCCCACCCCCCTCCTCTGTGGGCTCAGTGCCTGGGGTTCAACACCTCTCAAGGATTGACTCCATGGCCTGAGAGCAGGCACAGAGGGCAGGCCGTGGTGGCGGGAGCTGAGCCGCGTGAGTGAATGAACTCTGCGTTCGCCGGCGTGTTCTCCCCACGCACCCCACTCGGCGCCATTCACTGGGCCCACTTAGTGAGTCTGAGAAAGACCTTGCCCTTCCAGAGCTCACAGTCTGTCGGGAGACACTGACCTCGACCAGTGCGGGAGGCGTTCCTGGTTTTTCCTGCCCCCCCAGCCAGGAAGGGGACCCAGCAGGGGCCACAACCCCAGCAGGGCCAGTGGAGGGTTCCCTGGGGTGCGGAGCAGCTAGAGCCCAGCTCGGAGCCAGGACAGGGGACAGCAGTCATTTGCCCCATTAGCCAGCCCTGAGCCAAGTCAGGGAGGGAGTTGGGTCCCCGCCTGGGGAAGAAGGACATGGAAAGTTCCAGTCATTCTAGGGGTGGTCTGTGCGGGGATTATGGGGTGCCCATGGAGAGGAGCAGTGTGGGGTGGCTGGAGGGGGAGCAGGTGGATGGATGGATGACGATGGGGAGCATGAAGCGGGACAGATCAGTGGGTGGATGGGTGGAAAGCTAGAGGACCCGATGGACGGGAGGACATAAGTAGCAAGAACGATGGAGATGGGTGAGAGGATGGACGGAGGACTGGATAAGGATGGAGGACTGGATAAGGATGGAGGACTGGATAAGGATGGAGGACTGGATAAGCAGAAGGTTCCAACAGTGGATGCAGGGGTGGGCTGGCAGACGGGAGGATGGCTTTCTGATGCATATGGCAAGATGGGGAGATGGATGGGTAAGAGATCTCCAATGCATAGGCAGATGTCAATAGGCGGATGGACAAAAGGGTGGGTGGAGAGAGACATGAGGAAACGGAGGGACGCTCAATGGGTGTAGTCAATGCGTGGGGCTGGAGTGAGTGAACGGGAACCGGAATGATACCAGTAAGAGGATGGGTATCGGAATGGATGGGTGGATGGATGGATACCGGAAGAGTGAATGGATAGTCTTTATAACATTTTTAAAAAAGTAAACCTGGTGACACTGGACTCACATCCTCATATGGCAACCATTGTGAGGTTGAGGTTGAGTGGCCATAAAAAAAATTTTTTTAAATTTAAAAAAAAAAAGTTTTTACTTAATTCAGAGAGGAAGGGTGCATCCCGAAAACCTTTCATTTTCCCGACAGACTGTGAGCTCTGGAAGGGCAAAGTTCATCAGAGAAGAATCACTGATGGGCCGCCTCCTGCACACCCCCTACTGGAGATCAAGCCCTCAACCCAGGCATGTGCCCTTGACCAGAACCCAGGACCCTTCAGTCTGCAGGCCGTCACTCTATCCACTGAGCCAAACAGGGAGGGCTGCCAAGAGCCCTTTAGAGGGGCAGTCCCTCCACAGTCTCATGCGGACCTAACCAGTCTGCTTCACACACTGATCGGCCCGGCCTCGGAGGCCTCTGCGTTTTGACCCCTCCTCTAAATTCTAGGGGACATCCAAACCTCCTCTCCTCCACAGGAGACGGTGAGTGCAGTCCGTCTCCATGACATTTTCTCCTCCGACTACCTGTGCAGTCACCTGCCCGGGACCCATCTCTGATGGCCCCATCTCCCCATCTCGTCAAGAACGATGAGTGTGGAGTGTGGCAAGGGCACCCCCTCTCCCACCACAACAAAGCAGGGGCCTCCGGTCAGCCCCTGATGTGCGGGGGTTTGAAGGAGACCTCACTGTGTCAGCCTGACCTGTCACTAGTCAGAGCTCGGTGACTCCCACAACTGGCAAATTCAGAGCATCTCAAAGGGGCTGCCATGTTTGCAGAATCAAAAACAGCCCAGGGTCAGCCTGGCTGGCATGGCTCAATGGTTGAGCCTGGACCTATGAACCAGGAGGTCACGGTTCAATTCCCGGTCAGGGCAGCTGCCAGGGTTTCGGGCTCCATCCCCATTGTGGGGCATGCAGGAGGCAGCTGATCCATGATTCTCATCATTGATGTTTCTCTCTCTCTCTCGCTCTCTTCCTTCTCTAAAATCAATTTAAAAAATATCTTTAAAGAAAGAAAAAAAAAACAGCCCAAGGTTCTGAGGCTGCCCTGTCTCCTGTACAACGGAGTCATTCAGGAAAGATCTCGTTGGTTCTAAATGCACCGACACAGGATGGGAGGTGGACCAGTGCACGAATGGACATGTGGATGGGTGGATGCCTCTGTGGATGGACAGGTGGAGGCATGGATACCAGATCTAAGCAACAGGGATGGATACATGGATGGATGGATCACTGATGGAGAGAGACATGAGAAGTGGTTCTCAACCTTTTTGCATGCTGTGACCTTTTAATACAGTTCCTCATGTGGTGGTGACCCCCAATCTTAAAATTATTTTCCTTGCTACTTCATCACTGTAATGTTGCTGCTGTTAATGAATCATAATGTAAAGATCTGTTTTCCGATGGTCTTAGGCGAATGGCTAGCAGTTTTCAACCTGTGGGTCGCGACCCACACGTTGAGAACCACTGCTGGAGAGCCTGCGGTTGTTTACATGGATATTTACATCCATGATCCATCATGGATGAATGGATGGATGGATGGATGGATGGATGGATGGATACAGGAATGACAGGATGAGTCGTTGGATAAATACATGTCGATGGATGCAGGTTCAGGCATGGAAGGATGCACTGAAGCGTGAATGGGTACATGCCAACGGATGGGTGGTTACGGGGATGGATGGCTGGTCAGACGAGCGGGACATCTTCATTCCCTAGATGCTGGTGCCCGACAGTGTGGCAGCGAGGCAGGGCCGGGAGACACGCTGAGGGATGGTAACAGCGAGGTGCCGTGTCTTGTGAAGACCGGCAACCAGCAGGGACTCCTGCAGGGAATGCCTTGTCTGGGGGCGCCGCCTAGAACATCTGGACCGCATGTGCATATGCACGGCTGGGGGGGACTTGAGACAGCTGAGGCCTGGGACCCCCTGGAGCAGTGGTTCCCAACCTTCCTCATGCGGGGACCCTTTAAGGCAGCTCCTCATGTGGTGGTGACCCCCAACCATAAAATGATTTCCGTTGCTACTTCCTACCAGTAATTTTGCTACTGTTGTGAATCGTCATGTGAACATCTGTGTTTTCTGACGGTCTTAGGCGACCCCTGTGGTGGGGTCGATGTACCCCCAAAGGGGGCGTGACCCACAGGTTGAGAACCGCTGCCCTGGAGGGTTCTCAGGCCAGCATGGAACGCTCCGGAAGTGAGGAGGCGGCGTGGTTCACAGCACACGTGTGGTGATTTCCAGGCCCCGGTGTATTTGGCGGTTAAAGGGGGAGAGGACTGGACATTTCCGCCCAGGACTGAGCGAGCGTTCTGGCTGAGAGCCCCCAGAACACTCCTGAGACCACACCTGCTAGGGACAATCCACAGCCCTGGGCTCAGGAGCCCTGGCCCAGGTCCTCCTAGGTGCCAGGCCGGTATGTGGTGGTGGCTGGTGGCAGTAACTTAGAGCCCACGTCCCCGCTGTGAAGCAGGAGCAATTCCCAGCGTAGGGGTTCAGTTTAGGAGCGGAAAGGAGGTGGGGCTCACAGTCTTTGCAGGTGCCCAGCGTGCCATCTGCTGATCTTCCTGGGGCACCCCAAGAGGCAATGCAGCAGTGTCCCTCGTCTCTCAGGGCTCATCGCCCCCCCCCCAGGGGGAAGGGGGTGGGGAGGCATGCAGAACAGCCGGTGATGGAGGGGCTGAGGGTGTCCTAGGAGGAAACAGGAGTGAGTGCATGCCCCCTGGGGTCCCCATCCCGGGTTGGCTGCATCTGAACCACGTGACCTCGGGAAAGTCACGTGACCTCCCTGAGCCTCCGCTTGATCGGAGCACAAAGCAGAGGTCACAGCCGCCCCACCTCCCAGGGCTGGATGATGATGCGGGTGCACGCCCAGCAGGGATCATGGCACACAGTAGGGCCCAGGAAGGGGCTGAAGCAGATGAGTCAAGAGGCAGGGCATGCCTGGCCGGTGTGGCTCAGTGGAGAGAGCGTCAGCCTGCGGGCTGAGGGGTCCCGGGTTCAATTCTGATCAAGGGCATGTACCTTGGTTTGCGGGCACATCCCCAGTGGGGGGATGTGCAGGAGGCAGCTGATCAATGTTTCTCTCTCATCGATGTTTCTAGCTCTCTATCCCTCTCCTTTCCTCTCTGTAAAAAAAAAAAAATACATTTAAAAATAAAAATAGAGGCAGGGATGCTGGGCCGGGAGGGGCAGCCCAGGCTGCAAGAGGTGAGCAGGCCCAGACTGCGAGCGCGCGCAGCAGCCGACAGCATCCTCCAGGGCCTCTGGCCCAGGCGGCTGAGAGCCAGTGGGTTGTTATGACAACGGGAACTTGTCTGATGCAGTCAGGAACTTGTCTGATGCAGTCGGCAACTCTGGGAGAGACTCAGAGGAGCAGCTGGCCGAGGCCCCCAGAGCACTCCTGTGACCACACAGGCCACGAATAGACACCTCCCAGCCTCGTGCTGAGGAGCCCTGGCCTGAGGTCCGACCGGGTGCCAGGTTCCTGGCTAGCGGCGCCAGCCCGTGCTCTCTCGCACCATTTCCCATCGCTGCCTGTGGGCTGTGGGTGGCTCTGTCCCTATATGACATGACAGTGAGCGGGGGAGGGGACTGGCCCAGGATCCTGCTGGGGTGCCCGAGTGGTATTTGACCTTGGATCCGCCTGTCTCCAAGTCCTGTTCCCATGGCGATGGAGCAGGGGCTGGATGGCTCCTGCTGCGGAGGGGGCTGTGCAGGGGGAGAGGGGTGGCCATCAGGGGAGTGCAGGGGTCGGGGGGACACGGTGGCATTCCCAAGAGCCTGGGATCCCTCCCCTGAGGGCCACACCCAGCTAGGGAAAGCATGTGGGCCGACAGCCTGGACCTGCGATACATTTGCTTCCATTGTCATTCAGGATCAGCTTATTGAGCACCTACTATGTGCCAGGCCCTGTGCAGAGAGAGCTGGGGCAGAGTGGATTACATCGTCATTCAGGATCAGCTTATTGAGCACCTACTATGTGCCAGGCCCTGTGTAGAGAGAGCTGGGGCAGAGTGGACACAGATAATAAACGAAGGGTCACAAGCATATTAACTCCAGTTGGGGGCCGTGGTATGAGATCAGGGGTTATAAGAGCCTGTTGCCGGCATCTCTGAGCTAATCTGGGGGAGGGGAGGGGTCAGGCTGTTGATCTGGGGCCTGGGAATTAGATGATGAGCAGGAGAGAGTTAAGGAGACAGGGAGGCAGAGCGCTCGTGGCAGAGGGGCAGCGAGTGCCAAGGCCCTGTGGCAGACAGAGCCCAGCACCGTCCAGGGATGTGGTGGGCGTCGCGGGGAGGCGGTGCACAGCGGCAGGGACAGAAGTCAGCGGGCCGTCAGAGCCTCGCAGAGCCCGTGAAAGGGCCGCAGGGTCTGGCCATCTGGTCTCCGATGTCGCGGGAAGGCTGAGCAATGGGCTGCGATAAAGCAGCAAAGGGCCAGGGGCCCCGGGAGGGGTGCTGGCGGGTGAGACCTGGTGGTACCTGGAACCTGCAAGGGATGTAGGGAGGCGATGACCTCTGAGAGGAGCTGAATCCCTCGGGCCTGGTAGTTAGGGGAGGGGTTGGGGGAGACGGAGTGGGAGGGGTCCAGGCCGCTGCTGGGCCTGTCTCTGAATCGGTGCCGTTTTTCCGACATTCGGCCAGGGTGCTGTGGGTCACCCAGAGAGGCCTGCAGCTAAGCCCGGCCAAGAGGGGTCCCTCGCACTTGACATAAGGTGTCCAGGCCCAGCCAGGTGGGCAGGGGCAGGGGCACAGCCAGGAGCAGGCAGTGCCAAGCAAAGCCTCAGCCATGTTCCAAGCAGGGAGGGTGGAGCCCGCCAGCTGGCCCACCGAGGTCTGGGGCTACCCTCCGCCCCCCTCCCCTCCCCCGGCAAGTCTTCCTTTGGCTCGTGCAGCTGGGTCCCAGGAAGGGTTTCCTGCCTGCACCCCACGCTTCCCGGGATGCCGGGCCTGGCTCCCTTCATGCCCAGGAAGAGGCCCCCAGGCCTGGCCCTGGCACGTCTCCGGGTTCAGTCCCTCCCCCAGCTCCCAGCTCCCTCTTCCCTGGGCCCCGGCACCGAAGGCTTTACCCTCCCTCCGCATTAGCAGCTGCGGGGCCTCACCTGGTCCCGGTGGACCCCCGAGGAGCTGGGCACGGAGACGGGATAGAACCAGGGCTTAAGCAAGATGGGGTCCCCCTCCCAGGGTAGCGAAGGCCCGGAGGCAGGGGGCTGGGGTGGAGCACTGGTGTGACCCTCAGGGGTCATGCAGAACCAGGTCCCTCCGGTCGCTCGCTCCTCCTGTTTTCACATATGGCTCCTGGACAAGTGTGTCTCGTGGTGCCCGATCGGCAGCCCCAACCATCACGTCCCCGCTCTGGATCGCAAGCAGGAGGCTGGGGGAAGGGGCGCAAAAAGGCGACCGGCAAGCTGTGGGATCCCTTTCACAGAGCTCTCCCAGAAGTCGTGCCCCACAAATCCTGTGGCCAGCTTATTGGCTACCCTTTGGCCGCAAAGCAGCCTGGGAAACGCAGTTTTTTTTTAGGTAGGTGGCTAGCCTTCCAGAAGACAACGAGGCCTCCACAACCTCCCTCCTCCAGGCCCCGCCATCACCCCGTCCCTGCGCCCAGCACCGCACCCGGCACCTGACGGGGGAGACGAGGAGATGCCGGGGCGTGTGAGGCCCCACGCAGGAGCGCTCCCCGGGGTACACAGCAGGTGCTCACGCAGTGCAGGCTGCCTCCCCCGGGCAGACGCGGAGCCCAGGACGCGACCTTGTCCTCTCTGGCACTTTCTGAGCCCCGAGCCCCGCTCCCGTGGAGTGGGAATCGATGTAGGGGGCGGGAGGCTGGCCTGCCACGTGCTCTGTGGATCGATGGGCAGGCGGGCGCTGGACAGTGGCTCTGCCCAGTGAGGGCTGGGATGGCCAGAGAGGGCCCTGTGGGAGGACAGAGCGGGGTCCGGGAGGCACGGGCAGAGGCTTGGCGAAGGAGGATGCTGTCGGGGCCCAGCTCCCAGGCCCCGGGTCCTGACCCCGGCAGCCGCAGACCGGAGGGCCACGGCGCCCTCCCAGAGCCCAGGGCCCCGGCCCCCAGGGAGGAAGCGTGCCGAGAGGATGCGCGGAGCCACAGACCGAGCCCCGTCGGGGACCAGGAGGACCGGACGTCGGGCCCCCGCTGGGCAGCAGGGCCTGGGCGAGAGGAGACGCGGGCATCGCCCGGCCTGCCGCCTGCCGCTGAGCCCCCCAGCGCTGACCACGCACCCACCAGCGGCCCCCTCGCCCGCCTGCACCGGCGCCGGGCGGCCAGGCTGCCCTTCTCCCGGTTCCTGGACGAGGTCACTGTGCAGGTGCTGGGCCCGGGCACCTGGGAGGCCCTCCGGGGGCCCCGAGGCTGCAGCCCGGAGCCCTCCCCTGGGGAGCGAGGCCCCGGCTTAGCCCAGGAGCCCCTCCCAGCAGCTGCAGCCCCCGAGCCGACCCTGGTCCTGAGCCCCCCGCCGTCCTCAGAGGTGCCCACCCAGGCTGCAGGCCCCGTGGGGTCCAGCCCGGCGGTGGAGACCGGCGGGACTCACGGGGGCAGCGGCGAGCAGGGAGGCCTGGCTGCCTCCCCCTGGCAGCCTCCACGCCCGGTGAGTCTCAGCCCCCCATCATCCTCAGCAAGCAGCCAGCTGGAGCCCGCTGAGGCCCCTTCCACCTGCCCCTCCACCGGCCCTCCCCCCGGCCCCGGGCCTGGCTCCCTCCCTCCCTCCCTGAGAACGGTGAACCCTCTGGCCATCGCGCCGGCAGGAGAGCCCTGAGCCCGAAGAATGAATCTCGAAGGTGACATTCTGGCTCTGGGGCAGGCGGGACGGCTGTGCCTGAGTAACGGCAGCAATAACAGCGGCCGCGGGGTCTCCATTAGCCCCCCGAGAGTCTGAGCCGCACCGGTCTGCCCGGCAGCCAGGTGGTCCGTGTCCCCATTTCACGGCTTGGAAACCGAGCCCCAGGGAGCCTGGGCTGGGGCTGGAGTCTCTCGGCCCCCTCGGCACCCCCTGCCACACACGGGGGGCCTCCGGCAGGTGGGCAGGGAGACCCAGCGAGACCGCCGTTGTCCTGGGGATGGAGGTCCGCCGAGCGTCAGGACGTGTTGGTACCCCGACCGTGGCCCTGACCGTCCGTCCCCCAGAACATCCGTGTCCCCTGGGGTGGGCTGTCCGTGACGTTGCCCCGTCCCCGTGCCCCCTGCCCCACTTCTCCCGGGGCCGGGGCCCAGAAGGGCTGCCCTGTGGGTAGGCTGTGTCACAAACAAAAGCCTGAGTGACAGTGACAGCGGAGACTTGCTGCCAGTTGACTAGTGTTCCCACACTCCCAAGCCTCCGAGCACCCCCGGAGTTCTCAGCTCCAAGGGCTGCTGGGCGCTGTGTGATCTCCGACAAGCCAGCCCCCCGCTCTGGGCCTCGTCGCCCTGGAGGAGAAAAGGAAGTGGGAGGCGGAGATTGCCCCTTGGCCCGCTCCCAGGGGAAGATCCGGCAGGAACCCCGTAAGCATCGGGTCCCCTGCCTCCCGCCTCAGGGCCTGGCGGTCTGCCACCCCTACCTCTCGGCTGCTCTGTGTTCCGCTCGCCACGCAGACCTCGCACTAGGGGTGGGGACAGCGGGGCCTGGGGTGCTCTGTGCTGGGGCGGGCTGGGAGTGTACTTCCCAAGGAGCGACAGCCCCAAACCACCCGCACCCCCACCCCAGGGCCACATCACCTGGAAGGGAACCCTGAGTGGACTCCCTCAGCTACAGCTTCATTTCAAACTCAGAACAAGAGAGACAGACAGACAAGCAGACAGACCAGGTTTTACCGACCAAGGACTGAGGCTCAGAGAGTGAGCGCCCCCAGGGCCCTGGCTGGGCTGGGCCCTGGCTCAGTGAACCGGGGCGAGCCCCTCTCCCGCCCGGTCTCCTAGGTGGGGTGGAGGTGAGAGGTTACTGGTGAAGGTCAAAGGTGCCTGCCCACAGTAGGAATTCAGTCTCTGGGGCGGTGCTGTCGATGAAGAGCAATGACGGCCCCTCTCCCGGGTGCCCGCTGCCCTGGACCAGCCTGTGTCCCCAGGATAGTGCCCAGAGGGCAGGTGAAGCTGGTTCTCCACCCGAAAGCTCTGAGCCAGGGGAGCCTCTGGACTTCCGCCCTATCTCTGCCCGAGTGGCTGAGGGCTGTGGGTGGCCCTGGTCCCCTCCCCTTTCCCTGTCCAGCACATGAGAAGCCAGTGTAGAAGGTCTCCGGAACTTCCAGCTTTCCCTGTCCACAAGCCGGGAGCCCAGGCTCATTCATGCGACCCTGTTTCCCCGAAAATCAGACAGGGTCTTCGATGAATGGTTGCTCCCAAAGAGGCGCTAGGTCTTATGTTCAGGGGAGGTCTTATTTTCCCATGAAGAAGAAGACGGTACACGTTTATTGTTCAACATAAAGACAAGAAAATGGATGACCTGTCTACCGTCCGGTAGTCGTTGTCATCACAAACCGGCTGATGGGCCGCAGCCCAGCTGGAGCTGTTCAGGCAGGGCGAGGTCTCTTTAAATCGGGAGTCACAGTGGATAGAGCGTCGGCCTGCAGACTGGAAGGTCCCAGGTTCGATTCCCGTCAAGGGCATGGACCTTGGTTGCGGGCACATTCCCAGTAGGGCAGCGGTTCTCAACCTGTGTGTCGAGAACAGCTAGCAGGGTCTCCTAAGACCATCAGAAAACACAGATATTTACATTAAGATGCATAACAGTAGCAAATGACAGTTATGAAGTAGCGACAAAAATAATTTTATGATTGGGGATCACCACAACATGAGGGACTGTATTAAAAGGTCGCGCGGCATTAGGAAGGTTGAGAACCACTGCAGTAGGGGGTGCGCAGGAGGCGGCTGATCCATGTTTTTAACTCTCTATCCCTCTCCCTTCCTCTCTGGGAAAAAAAAAAAAATCAATAAATCAGGAATCAGACGCCTTATAGGGGCCTTATATTCCGGGGAGGCCCTTATGATCCGGGAGGTCTTATTTTCGGGGGAGTGCTTATATGACAACGAGAGGCAAAACAGGAAGTAGGTCTTATTTTCGGTGGATGACTGACTTTCGGGGAAACGGGGTATAGTGTGAATGGCTCCAGGCAGCTACTTCCTGTGAACCGAGGGTCAGAGGAGGAGAGGGGGGAGGGCCGGGCCGGGGCCAGGGAAGGAGAGGCAGGCTGGCGACGCGGACGGACGCAGCCAGGGTGGGATTTGGGACCAGACCCCGGCGACGGCCGGACTCTGTCTGGGGGCTTTCACCGGAACGACCTGGGGGCCACGCCGGCCTCCGGCTCCGCGTCCCCGCGGCGGGACGCGCCGAGGTGCGGTTGGCACCGCTCCCATCGCCGGGAGGCGCTGCTCCTGGCTCCCAGCTGCTCTCTCGCGGGAACGTGGGCACGAGCTGCCAGATCTTCCCAAATTTCACTCGGAGCCAAAAACATGGATCTTAAAGTGTAAACTCTCCCCGTTTTTAAATGTTGGCTCCCATGTTTCTCAAAAAGAGAAAAAGTGAAAACCCTCTTTCAGGCCAAACACAACATGCTGGCGGGCCAGACGCAGCGCGGGGGGCCCGTTCGCAGCCGCCCAGCTAGCCCGCCCGCAGCCGCACGTGGCTGGAGCCTGCGAGGCCACGGAGAGCCACGGCCGGGAGTGGCCCGGGGGCGCCCCTCCCACCAGGCCCTGGGCTCAGGTCTACAACGGGGCGGGTGACTTGGGGCCAGCGCCCCCCCTCCCGCTGGGCACCGGCCGAGAGCCCCTCAGCCAGCGGTTCTCCACCTTCCTAAGGCCGCGACCCTTTAAGACAGCTCCTCACGGGGTGGTGACCCCCAACCACAAAATTATTTCCGTGGCTGCTTCATCGCTGTCATTTTGCTCCTGTGGTGAACTGTCATGTAAATATCTGTGTTTTCCCATGGTCTTAGGCGACCCTGCTGGCGGTTGAGAGCCACAGGTTGAGCACCCCTGCAGCTAGCCAGAGTCTTGCCGCTGCGGTGGGGGTGGTGGGTGCCACTGTGTGTCCCGCCCCCGCCAGCCCTGTGGCTGGTGCTCTGGCACCCGAGGCCTGCCTCCCACCCAGGACAGTCTGAGACCCCGAGGGCCCCTCCCGCCCCCTGGAAGCTCCTGTTCTCCTCCGGCCTCCCTGCGGCTCCCTGGTCTCCGTGGCTGCTCTGCCCCCTCCCTGAACCTTGACCTCCAGAGCCCCCCGGGCCTCCGCATCTGCATGCACTCCCGTGGCAGCGGCTTTCCGCGCTGTCTTTCCGCTGACCGCTCCCAGATCCGTGTCCGGACCCTCCTCTGAGCCAAACCTCTGCACCCACCCACCCCCCTTTCTGGCTGTCCCTGCCAGACGTGGCCTAGACACCTCTGGACCTGAGCCCCCTCTTCTCCCACCAGCTGCCGGGGCCAAGCATTCATGTTCACGCCGATGACTCTTCTGCACCCACCCCAGTCCGTCAGGGGCCCGCCCACCCCCACCCTGGGTCCCACACGCAGGCCCCCGCCATGGGAAGGCCCCGCGCTGGCCCCTCACTGTGTCCCCGACTCAGCGGCGGGATGCATAGGCCTCTGCTCGGCCTTGGCCTTGCGGGACTTCCGATCCACTCCAGCTAGAAGCCAAGGTCCCTTGAGGCCCCCCAACGCAGCCCCAGCTGCCTCCTGGTGACCGGGTACTCCCCAAAGGCCTGCGGCACCCACCCCTCGGCCTGCCCCCCCACCAGCTCCCAGGCTTTGCTCACGTTTCATCCTGACTAACCTGTTGGTATCAGCAAGCGCCCCCCGCCCCCCCCGCCACTCCCCTCCTTCTCAGCAGCTTCTCCCAGCAGTCACCTGGGGCAGAGAGACGCTACCCCGGTGTCTCCTGTAATCTGTCTCCCCCTGCAGAATGCCGCACAGGGAGAGCAGAGAACCTCCTCTCGCTCGTTCGCGCTAAGTCCCCGGGGACAGGGCGCCCAGTGAGTGTTCGCTGGGTGAGTGGGGGAGGCGAGCAGCTGTGTGAGCGCCCCAGGAGGTGTGCCCCAGGGGATGAAATGAGGAGGCTGGCTCTGGGAGCCACCTTAGTCCTTGAAAGCGCCCTTCCAGACACGCCCCCTGGTCCCTCCCAGCGCCCCTTTGAAAATGTGCCCTCCCCCCCCCCCTAGGGGAGGGATTGAGCTCAGAGAGGCTCAGCGCCTTCCCCGCGGTCACACAGCTGCAGGGGAGGTGGTTTGGCAGCCCCCACATCCACAGAGGGGTTCCCGGGCAGGGCTCTTGGTACCACAAGGTGGGGGGCCTCGTGAGTCTGGGGAGCACGCAGTCGGAGGGGAGCAGGGGCTGCACTGGGAACGGTGTGTGTGACAGGGCTGTGGAAGCGGGGTGCCTCTGGCTGGGGATTAAGAGCGACTGCGTTCACCCGGCCGTCACCCCTGCCCGCCATTGGAGGCCGCTGGGCCAGGTCAGGGGAGAGACCGAGTGGCCTAAATAGCGGGGACCCCCCTGCTGTTGGGGGTCCTCTGTGGTGCTGGGGTGGGCTCAGGGTGGGGACTGGCACGTGACCGGGAACAGGAGGTGATGAGAAGTCGTTTGGTGGGGGTGGGGCTGCTGCAGATGAGGGGTCAGAGAAGGAAGGCCCAGCCGTGCAAAGGCCCTGGGGCAGGATCCGGCGGGGCGAGCTTGGGACCCGAGAGGTGGCCAGTGCGTGCCAAGGGAGGGGCCGAGTCCGGACTCACCAGCCCGTCCCTGAGGCCTGGCTGGCGGCACGAGCTGCCGCCCGGGGCTGCCTCTGGGGAGTGCCTACTGGGCGCCTCAGTCACGGCGCCCGGGTGCCCGTGGGAGGAGGGACGAGAGCCCCGGCCCCAGGTCACACTGCTGCAGGGGCGCTGGGAGGCCTGCCTCGTGGAGGCTCTGTCTTGGCCTCTGTGAAATGGGGGTCACAGATGCGCCTCAGAAAGAGAATTAAGTGGCATTCAGTTCTGTAACTGCCTCCCAGGCTGGCTGGGGCAGCACAGGTGGACTGAGCGGGGAGGAGGGGGGGAAGGGGAGCTGTTTCTGGCCCGGGGGGCCCGCCCGCGGCTCCGAGTCACACAGGGAATAAGGAAGGAAGCGGTTGCAGGAGAGAAGTGAGGTGACGGTGGATGGGAGAGCAGATCTGAGGTGTGTGTGTGGGAGGGGGCAGGCCTTAGGAGCAGGGGACCCGCCTGGGCAAAGGCACGGAGGGAGGAAGCCGCAGGACTGGCATGCCGCTAAGAAACCACGCTGATCGTGGACTCGGACCCTCCAGGGGGCTGGACCGTCCAGAGGGGTGAGGGCCGGGTTAGGGCAGGCGGGGATGAGGTCACAGGTGTGTTGCAGGAGTAGGTCTCAGGCTATGACGGTGGGGTGGACCGGAGGGACAGCACCCAAAGCAGGAAGGACTGTCCCCTGCGCCAGGAGAGCATTGGGCCCCACTTTCTTGGGGTGCTGGAGCGGGGTCCTAAGGCAGTGGTTTTCAACCTGTGGGTCGCGACCCCTGCTGGGGTGGAACGACCAAAACACAGGGGTCGCCTAAAGCCGTCGGAAAATGCAGGTATTGACATTATGATTCACTCACAGTAGCAAAATGACAGTTAGGAAGTAGCAGCAATGAAAATAATTGTATGGTTGGGGGTCACCACCACATGAGGACCTGTCTTAAAGGGTCGCGGCCTTAAAAAGGGTGAGAACCTCTGTCCTAAGGTAGTTCCCGCCCCATCATCTCACCCTGAAGTCCTCGGACACCCCACAGGCCCCCTGTCCTCATGGTCCCACCTGCTCCCGCCCTCCTCCGGCAGCAGGCAGCCCTCAGCGAGCCTCCGGGACCTTGAGCCAGGCACCCCTCCGTCCGGCCTTGGTTTCCTGTCCCTACAAGCGGCTTCTCGGGAACATCCCCGGGCCTTTTGGTTTGAACTGCAGAGTTAAGACTTGAACTTGGGGCTTTGGCCCCAACGTCAAGACCCTTGCCAAAGGCACAGCACCTTTCCCAGAAGGCTGCCCCCCTCCTCCCCCCCTCCCACACACACACATATACACCCAACCACACTGCTCAGCAGCACTCACACATTCAGAGCTTTATGGACGCTCCCCAAACCCCCTGGGTGGGGTGCTGAGCCAGCCCTGGACACATGGGGAAAGACAGGCCCTGCCCCAGGAAAGGCACAGCTCCACTGGGTCTCCTGGAGGGCTGCCTGGAGGAGGTGGCTTTTAAGAGGGAAGGCGGTGATTACCCACAGGCCCTGGGTTGGGGCACAGTTTGAGAAGCCCGCATCAGAGTCCAGCTTCTGAGACAGCAGAGGGATGGAAGGGCTGCCAAGGTACCAAGGCGGGACCTCCGTCCCTTGATTCTCTCCTACCCTGCCTGCCCGCCGGCCCCTGGCTGCCAGGGCAACCCACAGCCCCTCCTAGAGGCCCTTCTTGGGGGGCGGGGGGCGGGGGGAGATTCCCAGACAGGCCATTCAGAAGAGCTGGAATACTCAATATAAATAATTGATGCTAGCTTTTTTAAATTAAATTTTAATACGTTCTTATTAATTTTAGACAAACTGGCTGGCAGGTCATTCCCTGTGAGTGATGGAGGCAACCGGGGATGTGAAGGATGGTCCCGGCCGCTGGGGGGGAAAGGCCTCTGAGGACGGGCCGCAGGCCCAGCCGGGGCCAGCTCTGTCCTCCCCCGCAGCAGGGACTGGCACTGCCCCGGGGCCGCCCAGGACGCCGCGGTGGCCGGCCAGGGGCGCGGGAGGGGGCTCCCTGTTACTGTTACTGCCCCTCTGCTGACTGTGGGCTCCCGGGAACGCAGCTCCCGGAGTCGGGGTGTTCCCCTGCTCACCCAGGAGTCTCCCAAGACTGGCCTCACCTCCCTGGGTGCCTGCTCCCAGCCCCAAGACCTCCGTCGGGGGCTAGGGCGCGAGTGAGGACCCATCCCCGGGGTGGCTGGGGGGGAGCCCTTGGACTTGGCTGGGGCCCGAACTTGCTCGGGGCTGGCGGCTCCTCCCACCCTGCGTGCTGGCCAGGGGGAGGCCAGGCCCGCTGGGCTCGGTGCAGGGGTGGGGGGGGGCGCCCTGGAGAAGGGACAGGACTCCTTCCGGGAGCTCCACCTGAAGGGAAGCGTCCGGAAAAGACACGCCTGGAGCGGTGGGGTCCAGACATGCATCTCCCGTGTTGGGGGCGCGCCTGCCGGGTGCTGGGAGCCAGGGCGCTGGGCACGGTGATGTGGAGGTGGGACAGGTGGGCCTGGGGAAGCCTGAGGAGGACGGGGAAGGTAGGAGGGGGGCCCAGCAGCCCACCCTGGGTGGGTGTGTGGGAGGGGGCGCCCCTGGAGAGGACCCAGGCCCTCCATCCAGCTCAGACAACTTTCCCCCAGGTGCGACCTCGCATCAGGGACCCCTCTGGGTGCTGTGTCTCTGACATTGCGCGCGCCCCCCTGTCCCCCGCCCTGCGCCCCAGCCCCCTGGGCAGCCCGAGCGCGGTCCCCTCGCCCTGGCTCCCAGCGCCAGCTGCTGGGCGAGGAAACTGAGGCTGGGCCGGGCCCCCCGGGGGGTTTGCCAGGCCCCGGGGCGGCCCAGCTTCCCTGCCGGCTCGGCGGCGCTGACAGCCGGGCTGCGCCCTCACCCGGCGGGGCGGAGGGGGAGGCGGCGGCGGCGGCGGCGGGCGTGGGGCGCCCGGGCCGGAGCGAAGCGCGCTCCCGGCGGGCGGACGCGGCGCCAGGGGCTGCGATGGG
>JAAGEH010000195.1:407380-421209 GCA_011751065.1 Lasiurus cinereus | reverse complement strand
TTTTTTTCCCCCTCCTCCTCACCCAAGGATCTGTTCATTGATTTCAGAGAGAGAGAGAGGACAGCGTAGAGAGAGAGAAACAAAACACCGACCCACTGCCTCCCGTGTGCATCCAGACCGGGGATCAAACCTGCAGCCTCTGAATTGACACTGATTTTTTTGTGCATAGTTTGAGACAGGGTTCCTTTTTCTTTTTCTTTTCTTTTTTTCTTTTCTCTCTTTCTTTTCTTTCTCTTTTTTTTTTCTTTTTTTTTTTTTTTTTTTTTTTGCACATGATACTAAGTTTCTGCCCGCACTCTGATTCATCGGACTGATATGAACACACGGGTGCTGTTCTCCACGCTGCCACTACCGGGAGATGCCCGGCTGATGGCTAGAGATGATCAGGTCATCTTACAAATGCCCAGCCACCCTGACCGCGGATCCCAGGACTGACCCTCCAGCCCCCCGGCCTCCTTGCTGTCCCTCCAACACATCGGACAGGCTCCGGCCCCAGGGCCTTTGCTGGTCTGTTCCCTTCCGCCTGCAATATTCCCCACGCACTCACATGCCTCCCGCCTCCTCTCTCTGCACATCTGTCTCCGTGTCACTCACGCTGTTTACAGCCATCACCCCCTCCCCCGCCTCCTCCTTCCCCGCTTTGATTTTCCCTGACACACCGGTCCCCAATGGACGCATGAATTATTTACTTCTTTTTTCTTTTTTTTGTGTGTGTGTGCGTGTTTTCTTTTTCTCTCTTTTTTTTCTTATTTTCTTTTTCCCAGCCCTTGTGTTGAGGACTGATTTTCAGTAGATCGAAGTGAGGGAACCGCTCTGCCAGGTACAAAACCCCGACCTAGAGGCAGGTCATGTACAAATGGGGAGGGGGCGACCCCCTTTCCGGCTGCACCCCATTCATTTATCTTCTTTATTATCTGTCTCCCTCAGAACACCAGGCCACGGTAATCTCCGATGCTTAGCATCGGCAGATGATAGCAGGTGCTCAGGAATGCTATTTTTTTTTCTTTTCATGAGGTTTCTTTCTTTTTTTTTTTTTAATTAAAAAAAATTTTTTTTTGCCCTGCCTGGTTTGACTCAGTGATTTAGAGTGTCAGACTGTGGACTCAAGGGTCTTGGGTTTGATTCCAGTCAGGGGCACATGCCCGGGTCGCAGGCTCAATCCCCAGTAGGGGGCGTGCAGGAGGCAGCCGATCAACGATTTTTTTTCTCATTATTGGTGTTTCTCTCTCCTCTTTCCCTTCCTCTCTGAAATTAATTAAAATTTTTTTTTAATTATAAAAAATATTTTTTTTTCTTTTCATCAGTTCTGTTTCTGTGTTTTGTGTTCGGTGTGTGTGTTTTTTGTTTCGTGTTGTGTTTTGTTCATCGGATTCTTTTGCAGCAAATGCTTTTGAATGAGAGTGGACTGTGGCAGACGGGGAGGAGGACGGAGGTGGGATACATCTTTCCCCCCCTCCTCAGGGTGCCCAACTGGGATGTGCTCCCCACTTCGCCCCACCGAAAGGGGGATGTGGATGTGGGGAGCCCTGGTGCCCCGCCCCCTCCCTCGGCGGCCCTCGGCCCTCAGGGAGTAGTGGGCTGTGGGTTGCTGTTTTTTTTTTTTTTCCTGTTCATTGGATTTTTCACTCACTTGATTTTTAGACTCGCTTGTTGATAGGTATGTATTTGTGTGTTGTTTTTTGAACCAACCGCTGAAGAGTCCTGAAATCTGGGAAAACCTCCGGTGGACGGGTCTGGCTTCAGTTCTCCACCACGTACATCCTCCACTGCAGCTTCAGCAGACCCGGGCCCTCCCTGTGTGGCCCTACAAGGTTCTCTGCCCCATCTTTTTAAGTCTGTGGGTGGTTGTTTTTTGTTGTTGTTGTTGTTTTGGGGTTTTGTGTTGTTGTTGTTTTTTTTTTTTGTGTGTGTGTGTGTGTGTGTGTTTGTTTTTCGAGAGGAAGGGAGAGGGAGAGAGGGATCCCTTGATGGCCTGCCTCCTGCACGCCCCCCACCAAAGGATTGAGCCTGCAACCGGGACATGTGCCCTCACGGGGAACCAAACCGGCCACCTTTCGGTGCACGGGACGATGCTCAACCAACTGGGCCAGACAAGCCAAGGTATTCCCTGCCCCGTTTCTAAACGTGACCCTCCCGGAAGAAGGTTTGGGGACTCGTTCTCACTGAGGGGTGAATGACCGCCTCGCTTGGATTCCAGCCTCCACCCCTCCCCTTTGGGAACCAAGACATTGACAAAGAGACTCTAGTCTCCTGCCCCCACAGCCCCTCTGAGTCCCCCGTGTTTGAAGCCCAGTTCTGACACTTCTAGGCCATGGGGCCTGGGGCAGATCTCTGAGCCTCTCTGAGCCTCAGTGTCTGCCTCTGTGAAATGGGGATGATAATGCCCTTCGTCTACTTGAGGAAGCGTTTTGAGGGTTCCGTCATTAGCACGGAACTTGGGGGTTCCTGGCTGCATTTTGCCCAGGCCCTTTCCCCCCATAGCCACTGGGCAGGTGACCTTATTCTCGGGGTGAAGAAGACCCAGTGGGGTGAGGTGGGTTCTGTGTCTGTGTTTTTTGTTCATTTGATTTTTTTTTTTTTTTTTTTTTTTGGTGGTAAATGTGTTTGAATGAGACTGAATGGTGGCGAATGGTACAGCTTTTCCCCACTCCTGACAGGAGGCCTTCCTGGGCGGGTCCTCGCCCTGGCTCCTGTGTTCTCCCCTCCCCCCTCCCCCGGTCAGGTGCCCCTGATAAGGTGCATCCCCCCCCAGGCCACCCTTCCGGCGTCTGGACCGCACAGCTGCAGTGAGGACGCCGGTGCTCTCGGGAGGCGGAGGGAAATGAGCTCAGGGCCAGCTTACCAGGAGGGCGGGCACCAGCGTCTTGAGATTACAGATGGGGAAACTGAGGCCAGAAAGGCAGCCTCCTCCAGGCCCCCCGGCTGAGGCCAAGACCCAGCGCCATAACTCGTCTTTCCCTTCCAGACTCATTTCACCCTCCGTCCGGACTGTCTCCTGTGGCTGTGGCGGGTGGGGGGTGGGGGGCTGAGGCACCCTGGGGAGACGGGGCATGGAGGGAGCGCAGGGTTGGAGCCCCCTACCCCGTGCCCCGCCGTCCAGGGTCACCGACGAGCCTCCCGCCGTCCTGATTTCCTTTGTGATCCCCCCGGTTCCTGAAAAGAGGCCCCCCACCGATCCAATGACCGCGTGCCGTGTCTGTTTGCAGTGGTGAGCTGGCTGGTGGGGAGGCCAAATCAGCGAAGCCAGCGTGGGCTCCTAGGTGGGCAGCAATGAGCTGGCGGGCAGCGTGGTGAACGGCGGCCCCTCTCACCGGGCTCCGGGGCAAGGAGGGCAGGTGCCGGGAGGGAAATGTGGGGGCCCTGCAGGCAGCTCCTCAGGTGGTGGGGTGACCCCATGATCATTCCATACGCCAGGGCTCCCCACGGACAGCCCCGGGACACTGGCCGTGGAGGGCAATGGGAGGGGGACAGGGCCAGGGGTGCATAATCCCGCCTTCTGGTGCTCCCCCCGAGTCTTAGCCTATTTTAGGGGGTTCAGTCTTCCTAGGAAGCGACTGCTTTGGGTGTGGCCATGAAAACAAAACCGAGCCCTGAAGCCCCAGGAACCAGAGGCGGGAAGAGCGGGAAGCCGCGGGGTGCGGGGTGCAGCCTGCCGGCCAGGGTGCTTCCTCGGGAGCCTCAGTTTGCCCATCTGGGAAATGCGCTCCCTCCTGGGTTTCTTTTTCATGTTACTTTTCGGGGGGGGTTGTTGTGTTTTTTTTTTGATGGGGGGAGACAGCAACATGGATTTGCTGATCCCCTTGTTAATGCATTCATTGGTTACTTCTTGCACGTGCCCTGACCGGGGAATCGAACCTGCAACCTTGGGTAGCGGGACAGCGCTCTAACCGGCTGAGCCACCGGCCAGGGCTCCTTTTCCTTCCTTCAGCGCGTGCTTATGGGGCTCTCCTGCAGGCCAGGCTCAGGGGAGGTCTCACCCGAAAGCTGCACTTGAACGTGGGAGGAGGGAGCAGACTGGCAGCGGAGGGGACAGCTGGGGACAGGGGTCCAGGCAGGCTGTGAGGCGGAGGGGGGGGAGCGGGGGGAGGGAGGGGGAGCAGGGCTGCAGCCACTGGGCCAGATGAGGCCACGTCGCTCAGGGCCACGGGGAGGGCGGGGGATGGTCGACGGGCCGGGGGCGAGTAGGGCCTGGGGGGACGTTCCGTGTGAGGGGACCCTGCCCATGTCGCTCAGGGCCACAGCAGGGCGGGGTGAGAAGGGGGCCCAGGGAGGGGATGCCGGGAGCCTTCTCCGGACCCCGAACCTGTGCCAGGCCCCACAGCCTCCAGGACACATTCCTCCCTCCCCTCACCCCATTTCCATCCACCGCCCCCCTCCATGGTCTCTACACATTAGCCATCACCTTGTCCCAGCCGAGATCACTCTTCCTTCCATTCTCCTCGCTCCTCAGTCTCTGAGCAGGGGGTGACAGGACCAGCAGTGCCAGGTGACCCCAGAGCTTGGGAACCTGCCCCCCACGACTTGCCTCTGAGGCTGTGATGATGTCTGGGCACCAGACAGACGACCCTGCCTCCCCAGTGGGACTCTGGACACTGACCGGAAGGGCGGCGGTGCCCAGGCCGGGAGCCCCGGCTCTTGTCCCCCCTCCACTCCCCACCCCCCCCCACCTTGCACCGGAGTCCAGTGCCAGGTGGCGGCCCCACCATCTCCCATCTCCGCGACGTGTGCCCCCCGGCGGCCGGGTGTGGCCCGCCCCCGATCTGAGCAGCTGTGTCCTCTTCACCCACAGGCTGCGCAGCCCCTGGGTGCCCTCGTGCCTCGGGCAGTCCTGCACGCTGCAGGGCCGACGGGCCAGGTCCTCGCCCTCGATCTGGGACAGGTAACAGCCTGTTGTCTCCCGGGGCCCCTGGAGTCGCTGCATCTGTCCCCGCAGGCATGGCGCCTTGTCTGCGTGCCTCACCGCCCCCAAGGCAGGTGGGGAGGCCCCCAGAGGGTAGGGGGCAGACACCAGCCCACCCCCGCTCTCCCTCCAGCGCCAATGCGTGGGGAGGTCAGGCCCCCGGCCCCCTCCTCTCCCCAGGGCTCTCCTCAGGCTCCGTCCTCTTCAGAGCCGCCCGAAGGGGCTCCTGGTGGAAGCAGGAGGGGCTGCTTCTTGTGCCCAGTGGGCTCAGCAGGGCACCTACCCACCCCCCCTCCTCCACACACACACCCGGCCGCCCCCTCCCTGTTCCCAGCCCCGCACCCCCAGGCAGGTCAGGTCAGATCCGGCTGTCGGCCTCCAGCACTCAGTGAGGTGAGGCGACCTCCTCAGCCCCCCTGGAAGGGGGCTCTGATGGGGGGCATGGCACTGGCCCGACCCCCACCCCCGCCCTGCACATTCAGGAGTCTGTTTCCAGGTGCCAGGGCCCCGAGCCCATCCCAGGAGGACGCCGAGCGGCTGAGGCCCGGGCTGTGCCCTCCCCCCTCAGCCCAGCAGCCTGGAGGCCCCCCTTCCACAGGGGGGCTGCCTCTGGCGTCGTCTCTCGGTGGTTCTAACGGCCCGGGGGGGAAAGAGGGGGGGCGAGGACCGCAGTGGCAGCCCTGCTCCCCGAGGGTGGGTGCATGCACCCCTGTCTGGTGACGTGGGCCGGGCTGAGATCGTGCAGAGCTCAGGTTGGTGCTGTGGGAAGGGAGGGCCGTTTCCGGACCAGAGCCAGCTGGGCACAGCCACAGCTTTCCGGAGCTGAGCCCCAGGATTTGGTGATCGGCGGTGAGTGAGTGGCCAGAGGCAGGGCAGGGGGGTCCCCGGACCTTGCACGGTCTGGCTGGGGACTGTGGGTGACGCAGCGTGATTTCCCAGGGCAGAGAATGGTCAGTGATGGACACATGAGTGGGAGGGTCGTCCTCCGTTGGCGTTGATGGAGGGTCCTGGGTGGCAGGCAGGCAGGGGGGCTGCGGTGGGGAAGGGGAGGTCAGTGCTGCCAGGCTGGGACTGGCCGGGGGGGGGCGGTCTGGGGGGGGCCCGGGACCCGGGGGCGGGGGGGGGGGGGGGAGAACCTGCCTCGGAGGGTACTGAGGCTCAGCAGGGCAGGCTCCGTGAAGCCGAGTGGCCTGGTGAGTGGGGAGGGGGGGTGTCTGGGTCCAGGGGCCCCTCGGGCGGTCTCGGCTGTGCCCAGAGCCCACCTCACGGCTCTGTCGTTTTCTTCCCACACTTGCCTCGTCGGCGTTGGCGTTGTTGGCGAACCTGCTCCCTCGTCACCGTGTCTCCCCTGAGGCTGCAGGCTCCGTGTGTGTCTCCCTCGCTGCTGGGCTCGGCGGGGCAGTGGGACGGGAAGGACAGAGGGTGACCTTGGGTGCGCAGGGGACGGAGGCAGGAGGTGAGGCAGCCGGGTCTGGGCAGGAGTGGGCAGCAGGGACCCGGCTGTGCTGGTGGGGCAGGGAGCCCAGGCTGGGGAGGAGGAGGAGGAGGAGGAGCAGGAGGAGCAGGAGGAGGACAGGCAGGGAGAGGGCTGGCTGGGAGCATCCGGGGATACGATACTGGGTGGAGGGGGGGCAGCCGGGGATGGGGCGGGCTGGACTTGGGGCGCATCGAGAGCGGGGGCGGCGGGGCTGCAGAGTGCCAGTGACGCGGGGGGCGGGGCCCGCGGGGGGCGGGCTTATAAAGTATCAATCAGAGGGCGGGCTATTTGGGCCCAGCCTCCTGTCACCGAGGCTGAGCAGAGCGCAGCGCCAGGGATGCGCTTCCCGGGGCCTGAGCAGCGGGGGCTCGGGGCTGCGGGCGGATAGAGAGGGTAGATAGATCGCCGGGAGCCGGGAGCCGGGAGCCCTGAGAGCCAGGCTTGCATGCAGGAGCGGGGAGGTGAGCGAGCCCCTTCCCCGCGTGTCCGGGGCTGCGCCGGCGGGGTGGGCGCGGGAGAGGGTGCCGAGCCCGAGGATCTTATGTAAAGCCAGCCAGCCCGGACGGGGCAGGGAGGGAGGGCGGGGACTCTCGGGCCCCCCGTGTCCCCCGGAAACGCCGCCGCGGAGAGGCAGGTGGGGTCCGGGCAGCAGCTGCAGCCGCGCGCGCAACGCGCCGTCAACAGGTGACTCCGCGCGCGGGGACTTTCTTCCCGGCGGCGGCGGCGTTGGCGGCGGAGAAAGCGGCTGCGGTGCGAGCAGAGGCTCAGAGCCGGCTCCCGCCGCCGCATCCCGGGCTCGGGGGGTGCCCAAAGCCCCCCCACCCAGTGCCACCCGCTTGCCCGCCCGGGGAGCGCAGCGCAGCGCAGCGCGCGCGGGTGGGGACGCGCGACGGGGCGGCGGCTCTCGGGGGCGCACCCGCCGCCGGGGCGCCCAGCCGTCCGGCCCGGGGGGCCCCCCGCTCAGCGCCGCGGCCGCCCGCGCGCCGCGTGTCTTTGCAGCGTGCTGCAGGAGCAGAAGAGCGAGCTGCGCAAGCGGCTGTCGTACACCACGCACCGGCTGCAGAGGCTCGAGAGCGAGTTCGGCTCCACGCGCAGCTACCTGGAGGTCGAGCTGCGGCGCGCGCAGGAGGAGCTCGAGAAGGTCACTTTGAAGCTGCGCAGGTCAGGGTACGGGACGGGGCAGGGCCAGGGCGGGTTCGGGGAGGGTTCCGGTCCGGTCCGGGACGGGCTTGCAGGTGGCAGCGTGCGGCGCGCGCCCTCCTCGCCCTCCTCCTCCTCCTCCTCTTCCGCCGCCGCTCGGACTCCCCGGAGCCTCTGCGAGACGGGGGAGCCCGGGGTCCAGTGAGGGTAAGCGCTCTCCCCCCCAAATCCGCGTGGTCCCCGGGTCCAGCGAGGGAAGCTCCTTCTTTTTCTTTTTTTCCCCTTTTTTTTCCCTTTTTTTTGGGGGGCAAAGTCTGCCTGGTCCCCAGAGCCTCGGAACCGGGGTGTCTGGCTGCGCGGGGGGTGCCAGCGCCGGGGAGACGGGCCCGCTGCCCGCTGCCCGCTGCCCGCTGCCCGCTCCCTCCTCCTCCCCGGCGACAGGAGCGCACAGGGAATGCAAACTTTGCCGCTGGTCGTTTGTCTCCGCGGCGTCTTTTCAGGTTTTTTTTACAATTGATTTTGAGCAAGAGAGAGAGACAGAGAGAGACAGAGAGAGAGAGGGAGAGAGGGAGGGAAGCGGGAGGCGCAGAGCACCTGATGCCCCCCCTCGCGCCGCCCCCGCAGTCCCCCTCCTCCTCCTCCTCCTCCGTGTCCTCATCCTCCTCTTACTCCTCCTGCCGCTGCCCGCCCTGCGACAGCGCAGAGCCCCCTCTCCGGCTCCGGAAAAGGGGTGTCAGCTGGCTCCCTGCGCACCCCGCCGCTGAGCCCCTGAAGAGCAGCCTCCCCCTCTGTCCCCCGGGGGTCCAGGCCCCTCGCCCCAGAAACAAGTTCGCTCTAATCGTGGAGGAGGAGCAGCGAGCCCCGGCCAGGGCGGGGGGCGGGGGGCGCCGGGGGTCTTTGTTCAGCCGGACCCTGCTCAGCAGGTGGTGCGGGGCCCATGGGGGGGGAGGAGGCGGGGGAGGAGGGGGACGGGAGGGCCAGACCAGGCGCCGAAGTGGTGGCTCTCCCGCCTCCCGTTCCAGGATCCAGAGCAACTACATGTCCCTGCAACGCATCAACCGGGAGCTGGAGCAGAAGCTGTATTGTATGGTGAGGACCCCCCTCCCCGATGCCCCCAGCACCCCTCTGCCGGGGGGTGGGCCCCCAGCTCTGGCCGGGTTCTGCCCGCCGAGCTTTCGTGTCCCCCTGGCCCCCGGGCAGAAGCTGAGTCATGGGCCTTCTTTGCTGCGTCTGTCCCACCCTTTGTGCACCGCGGGGCAGGTGCTCTCAAGGAAAGGGGGGTGCGGGGTTCAGACCCCTTGGAGCTCCTGGAGGGGTCGAGGCAGGGTGTGGGGGAGAGGGGACAGCGACCCCAGCCCAGCATCGGCCCCAAGTGAGCCAGAGACAGGTTCGATCCCCAGCTGTGCCTCTCATGGGGACCCATCTCTCTGACTGTGGCCGGGAGGGGAGGGGGGCGACCCTCCTGGACACACGCACACACGCACAAACACACACAAACACACAAACACACACACACAAACACATGCGTCTGCAGGAATTGGCAGTGCCGCCTCCCTCTGTGGATCGGGCTGGCATGACCTGGGCTGGAGAGTTAGAGAGGCTGTTCGAGCCCCCCTGGGGTCCCCCCACTTTGAAGAGAAGTCTCCTCAACTGGCCAGCCAGGAGGGGCCGGTGGGGGCTGGTTCCCCCACCCCAGAGGGGGGACTTTCCTGTCTAGGTTGGTTAGAAGGGTCTTTGGTTTCTGAAAATCAGAACGTCAGGTGTTCGGTGCCTGCCTGCCAGGTGCCGTCAGAGCCGTGGCAAGGGGGCTGGCCCTGCCTGGCACCCCAGACAGAGACCCTCTCCTTTTCGAGGGAGCAGACAGGTCAGGCTGTTGCTGAGCGCCAGGCGTCCTCGCTCAGCCCTCACCCCAATCCTCGCTCTCCTGGGGTCCAGATGAGAAACCGAGGCTCAGGGGGGCAGCCTGGCCCGAGGCCATCTGGCTTGTCAGTGGCGGAGTGGAATTAGAACCTGGGGCGGTCTGTGCCCTTAACCCCTGGGTTTCGGGGCCCCCCCACACACCTGATCACATGGGCTGCCAAGGGCACACAAGAGGCCTGGGCTGACCACTGCCCTCGCCTGCCCTAGGGCAAACATTACGACGAAGAAAAACGAGCTCTGAGCCACGAGATTGTCGCTCTCAACAACCACCTGCTGGAGGCCAAAGTGACCATCGACAAGCTGATAGAGGACAACGTGAGTGCGGGGTCGTCCTGGCCCTGAGGAGGGGGGGGCCAGGCTCAGGGAAGGACAGGGCTGCCTCACAGACACACTGCCACGGGGAGACACAGGAACACTGGGGCACAGAGTCTCCTTCCAGTCAGGGCTCCCCGCCTCCAGGGCGAGGGCCTGGCCATCCTCAGTGGGCATTATGGCCACATGCCCACCCCTGGGGACTCCCCAAGAGAGGGGCCGCCCTCCATGGATGCCTGGCCACTGCCCGTGCCTCCACTAATGAGTGTCCGCCCCTCGCCAGACCCTCCTGAGCTGAGAACATGGTGTGAACAGCACGGGCAGAAAAAAAACCCCTGCCCGCGTGAGTTCACATCTGAGCGGGGAAGATGGACGACAGGCGAGAGAAACGCGGCCTCTGGAGTGTGCTAGAAGCGCTAAAAGCTGAAAAAAATCCAGCAGGGGCCGGGGCGGGGAGGGGCCAGTGGCAGGGTTAGCAGATTTCAGAAGGATGCTTCTGGAAGAGGCTGCGGGAGCCCAGACCGGAAGGAGGGAGGGGGGGGGAACCTGCCTGGTGGCTGATAGAAAAAACGGCGGAGACCAGAGTGGGCTCCTCGTGGCAAGGAGCGGGGTCCGAGGTCAGAAGGATAACGGGGGGCCACATCATCTCGGCTCCCGTAGGGACCTGGGTTTCATTCGGAGTGACACGGGGGGCCCTGGAGGTTCTGGAGCGGAGGAGTGACCGGAGTGACGTCTCACGTTCACGGGGCACACACTGCAGGGCTGAGGGTGGGAGCGGGGAGGGAGAGGGGGGCTGTGGTGATAATAAGGGCGAAATCTGTGGGAGGCAGCCGGGGAGGGGGCAAGGGGGTTGGGCGCTGCTTCGAAGACGGAAAGAAGCAACAAGATGGACAGATCTCGGCTGTGCTGTGAAAGGAGATGGAGCCTGTCATTTCCTGTTTGGGGGGGGCACTGGGGAAGGAGGGGGGCAGGCAGCCGGGGAGGCGCAGGGGCTGTTACATCCAGGGGCGGCGCTGTGGAAGCCGCAGACAGGCACGTCAGCATCCTGCGGCGTTGACCGCACTGCGGTCGGGCCGAGGTACCCCAGGGGGGCATCTGATGAGAAGAGGGCAGACCTGGGACAGGGTGCTTCTAAGTCCGCTAAAGACTCAGACCCTCCGATGCCAGGGGCAGCCCACAGGGGGGCCAGTTCTCAGCTCTCAGCCCCTCCCAGAAGGCCATGCAGGCGAGAAGGCTGGAGACCCAGGCTCCCTCCACTGAGCAGCCGAGTTGGGGCACCGGCCTCAGCACAGCAGGGGGAGATGAGGGGCACCAGGTGGGTGGGGGGATGGGGGGTAGTAGTGGCGACAGCTTGCCTGAGCTGCGGGCACCCCGTCCTGATGAAGATGGGCCCGCCAGGGACCCCAGACTCCTCCGTGCCAGGCCCTTACCGGGGCCTGGGTTGGGGTGGGAGTAAGAGAGATTTCCCAAAGACAAACCGGTCCCCTGCTGCCCACCGTTGGCCTCTGTTTTCAGCTCACGAGGCTGAGCCGTCCCCACCTGGACCCGGGGTCACACGGCCCCTGCGCCCCACTCGCCCAGCCCTGCAGCCGCCCCCCTGCAGGCCACACTCTGAGAACAGGGGTGGGAGCGGGGAGTCAGACGGGGGTGGTGGGGCTCCACCGAGTTCTCTGCTGGGACTCAAGCCTGGGCCCCGTGGCCCCAGACCTCGGGGACCCTTCTCCCGCTGCCCCCACCTGGCGAGGCCCCCACCTGGGGCAGCACCCCTCCCTGCACCAGCAGCTCCAAGTCAGAGCCGAGGCCCCCGTTCTGCAGGCCACGGCGAGAGGTCCTCTTCCTGTGCCCCGCACATGGGCTCTGCCCGCCCTTCTCTGGTCAGGGGGCGCGGGCCGGGCTCGGGGGGGGTGGGAGGGGCAGCCTGGCCGACACCTCCCCTTGTCTTGTAGGAGCTCTATAGGAAGGACTGCAATCTAGCGGCCCAGCTGCTGCAGTGCAGCCAGACCTACGGCAAGGTCCACAAGGTGTCCGAGGTAACGTGAGCTCCCCCAGCCGGGGTCCCCTAGGGCCACTCGGGGCTCCTCGGTGCAGGCCCCCACTCCGGGCCACCCCCCAGCACGCCTCCTCACCAGCCTGCGCAGCCCCCTCGGCGTCCACGGCCCGGCCCCCTGCAGGCCTGGCAGAAACCCTGTGGTTTGGTTGGGGCACAATGACTGATGGTGCCCGTTTCAGGGACGAGAGGACCGGCTGCGCAGGAAGTGACTCAGCCAAGGCCACTGGGCTCTCTGCTGCCCAGTTCAGGCTGCTCCCGGGCCCACCCACCCTGGCCTCTGTCCTTGTCCTCCCCGCCCACCCACCCCCTGGGCCTGGGCCAGGTCCCCCGCTGACTGGCCCCCCTGCCCGCCCCCCCTCTCTCCCCCCATTCCAGCTGCCCGAGGAGTTCCAGGAGCGCCTGAGCCTGCACCTGGAGAAACACGGCTGCAGCCTGCCCTCCTCGCACTGCCGCCCGGGCAGCGTGCCGCTCTGCGTCATCGCCAAGGTGCTGGAGAAGCCCGAGCCCAGCATCCTGTCCTCCCCCGTGTCCGCCTCCGTCTCGGTGTCCGAGGCCTCCACCCGAGACCTGGCGTTCCGCGAGGGCATGCCCAAGTCCAGCCTGCTGCCCCCCTACAAGGAGGACACCTACTGCAGCGACTCGGCCCTCTTCTGCCCCGAGGAGCCGCGGCGGGAGCGCGAGCGGCGGCCCAGCGTGGACGCCGTGGCCAGCACCATGAGCTTCCTGCAGACGCAGAACTCCGCCGACAGCGCCGCCGGCGAGGAGGAGGAGGCCGGCGCGGCGGCCGCCTACCCGCAGGCCTACCCGCAGGCCTACGGCGAGGCGTACCCCGAGGAGTTCCGGCGCGAGGCCCACCGGAGCCAGTCCTTCCCGGAGGAGGCCTTCCGCAGCTACACCACCTCGCTGCCCACCTCCAGCTCCTACTCGAGCTTCAGCGTCACGTCGGAGGAGCGGGAGCGGGGCGAGGCCAGCACCCTGTCCGCCGCCTCGCACCGGGCCGTCTACCTGGAGAGCCGCGAGCAGCTCTTCCAGCGCCCGGCCGCGCCCACCTACCAGAGCAGCCGGCCCTACGCCAAGGGCTCCGGGGCCCTGCTGGAGACCCCCGTGCCCCCCGAGTTCGAGCTCGAGACCACCTTCCCGTCGTACCAGGCCGAGCCCTTCAGCCTCCAGGCGGTCCCCAAGACCCTGGTGTCGCCCCACCTGTGGAACCTGCGAGCCAAGTCTCCGACCTCCCGGGTGCCCCGGGGGGAGGCGCGCAGCCCGCGCGAGCAGTGGCGCCCCGTGCACGTGGAGGATCTGGGGGCCCAGGCCTTCCCGGCCCCCTCCCGGCGCCCCGCGCCCCGCTTCTCCCAGCGCCACTACACGAGAAGCAGCACCAGCACCGGCACCAGCACCGCGGCCCACGACCGCCCCGGCCCCCTGTACGCCAGCTACAAGGCCGACTTCTCGGAGGAGGACGACTACTCCCAGGGCCTGCTGCCCGAGTCCTGCTTCCTGGGCGCCTGCGGCTCCGCCAAGCCCATGCCCGGCTACGCGGCCGGCCAAGACGACGCCCAGCGGCCCCAGGGCCAGCTCCTCGGGGTGGCCAGCCCCGAGCCCGACAGCCTCTTCGGCTCCCGAGATTCCTTCGAGCCCAGCTCCATGGAGGGGTCCCCCGAGATGCATTCCTCGGCCCGTCGGAACCCCCAGGCCGCCTTCTCTCGGAGCCGAAGCTCCGGCCTCAGCCGCAAGGACAGCCTCACCAAAGCCCAGATGTACGGCACGCTGCTCAACTGAAGCCCTGGCCGCGGCCCGGCGCCCGCCGCACACTGCGCACCCAGGGCGCTGCCCCCGTCTGACACTGAACATTGGGCACTGCCCACTAACGACTGTCCCCCCCAGAGGGGCTGACTCCGCCCACTTAGCGACTGTCCCAGTGAGGCACTGACTCCGCCCACTTAGCGACTGTCCCAGTGAGGCACTGACTCCGCCCACTTAGCGACTGTCCCACTGAAGGAGTCCTCTGTCCTCACTTAATGACAGTCCCACTG